>JBBPNE010000349.1:0-25956 GCA_038090735.1 Xerocomellus amylosporus | reverse complement strand
TGATCGTGCGGGGAATTAGAGCGTCGACCTCGATCGACTACGGTACGGCCGCAGGAAGTCACTCGATTGTGCAAAAGATTGGGGGGAGTTTCTGTTGGCGTACGCCGAGTCGAAAACGATGCTGGTGGTCGTGCGAGTCGTTCACATCAAAGTGGGCAGAACCAACAGTTGTTTTTCGCATCACTGCCACAGCTCGCCACTCAAATGAGGTGGCCGTAAGTGAGAGTGAGTTCTAAGAGATTCGGACGTTAGAAGCGTAGTAGTCGTGGCAGGGGGCATAGTGCTTATACCAATTTTGTAAGAGCGTCTACCCCCCATCCAGGAGGACACCGAGGAACCCGAGGCTACCCGGCTCCCGTGACGAAACGACGTGAATTGTCTTCAGCCAGTGCCGTCCAATCCAGCGTTCGATTAAACCCGATACGTCGCAAATGTCGAGGCTTTCAGCTCTCCCGTTGCTATTAACCTTGTGGGTAAATGACGTCGGCTTCGTCCGATCCTAGAGTTCCAGGTCAGCACGTAGCTATAGAGTATGGCGACACCACATACTAAGGAGGAATGACCAGCGACCAGTGGTGGGGGTTGACGAAGAGATACAGCTCGAATTGGCCAGAGACAGTGTGGACGAGGATAGAGTAGAAGTGACTTATGTGGCTGTTGACGCGTTGACGTGCAGGGAACACCTTTAGACCATACCGCTTCCGTGATGCGGCATCGCAATGACCCAGTCCTGGAAACACAAGTTGAACTTCTTCTCAACCGACTCTGCCATCCTCGCGCCGCTTGTGAGGTCACTTTCTACCATTTTCGACATGCGACGATATCTACGTTCCCAACAAACTCGAAAGACCAAAGGAGGTGTGTTTTGTGCAAGTTAAGCCGTCGCAGAGACTGAAACAGCCCACGCCCAGCCTTTAGGGCCTTTGGAAAGGGAGCAAGTCGCTTCACCACTGGGATTCTTGGTACCCACACACGGGCCTCATGTTCAAGGCGTCTCCCCTTCGCCCTCGGACAAGAACTTTGATTTTGGATTCGATTCTGAATTGATGCTTTCTTCGACAGTGGGTGACAAACGTCTCAGTAAGCAATAATTGGAACGCTGACACGCTATTTCATTCTGGTAGAGATTAGGACAGGAAGCGAAAAGCAGTTCCGTCGAACACCATCGAGGATTTCTGCGGTCTTTTTGCTGCATTTCAGTATGGCAGCTTGAGAGGACTTTTTATATTTTATTGTGCTTCGCTATGGCATCCAACTCGGACAACATGGAGACTTCGCCGTGCCTCGTTACACCCTCCATCATTGCTCACTTGCAATCGTCCTTTTGAGCGTCAAGGTGGCGTTTCTAACGCCATGCCCCGCGGGGAATTTTATCCAATACCGAGCCAAGTACGAATTCGCCGTTTACATGACCTGTGCAATCGGGAGGGGTTGAGGGATCGGGTCTCGCCCACCCCCCACGAAGTTCCTCTTGACAGATAGCCATGCCACTCAACCGCAAGCCCCACGTACGTCGCTCAGCCGTTGTTTGTCTATCCATCTTGGTTTCCCCAGCCGGCGAGCATCCGGGGTCGATGTTTATGATGACCACTACAGTTCGCGTTGTCAGCCTTCAGGTCACGCGGATCGGCCAGGGTTGAGGTCGCCTGCGGCCCAGCCATCTGTGTTGTGGACGCCGACGATCGGGTACAGGAGGTAGAGGATCGGCAGACGCGTGAGTGGGCCTCATCGCCCGCGACTCCTTGTTCTCACTCACGTTGGTTTCAGCGTCATATCGACTGTAACCTGCTCGCCCCATTATGACATGCGACTCGGGTAGACCATGTGTGCGCAATCTATACAGATACCCGCATCCTCTCTGTCTATCGTCATCGTCCCGGGTGGAGCATCGTAACGCAATTCGAATGCCCATTATAAAACATATGCATATATGCTTCGTGTGTTCGGCGCGGAACGGTGCACGTACAAATGATCCAGTATTTCAAAGGAAGAAAGACGGGCTGATTTTTGATGGTAGATAGCTCGTGTGATTCCCTGTTCCATCGCGTTCGTCGCTCATACGAATACGTTCTGCCTTCTTTTAGCACACCATACTCTTTCTCCTCGGTTGAACTCGCTGGGTTTGCGAAGGCCTTGGAAGTCAAACATCGGCGTCATCGATGATCGATGATCTTGGTGGTCATCGCATTGGACAACAGGACACATTGTGACGTCCGAACTCTGTCACTACCGGCGTCGCTGGGGACGCCGCCCAGTCCCAACTGCGTTCGGTGGTGGGGAGCGCGTCGAAGGACGGTCTCTGTCAATGAGGGCAAGCGTTCGATTATTCGGTCAGTCTCCACTGTAGATGAGGTTGGTGGCAGTGTGGATGAGGTCGGGAAGGAAGGGGAGAATGTGGTGAGTACGTTCATCCCTCGATACCAGCAAAGAGGAGGGGACTGACCCGGGGGGACGCAAAAGATTGTGGACCTCCTCAAGCCTCCAATGGCGCACGATGAGGCGGAAGCTTAGCGAATGAATACACGAGTAGTGGGAATGGCAGAGATCAGGCAGGATGTTTCGAAGCGTTGCGAGTTGACAGAGCAGACGTTGCTATGGGCGGGTCTTGGTGTAGGTCCAGTTGGCTCGTAACCGAAGCAGGAAGCTCTTTCTCGATAACGAATATCGATGCCCGATTCGAACGCCTTGCGCGGGCTGGTCTGGGACACAGTTGTACCAATCTCGCAGGAATGTCTACCCACCGCATAAGCAACAGAATGCCGAGGAAGTTACTCCCGTAATGGAACGAAGCTTTTCTTCAGCGACGCTATCCGAGCTAGCGTTCGATTAAATAAATCGATCGAGGCTTTCTGCTCTCCCGTTCCTATCGATTTTGTAAGTTGGCAACCCTATGACACCGCTTTCGACTGAGCGTCAGAGTCTGGGTCAGCACGACGATATAGAGGGAATATCGGGCACCATACACCACGGAAGAATGTCTAAGGAGAGCCGTTCAGAGACGGTGGGCATGACGAAGGAGTGTTGACGCATTCTATGCCCGAACGCGAGCTGGGTCAAGACGACCGTGAAATGGAACAATGTAGGTAATGATGGCGGCGACAAGCGCAACGGAGCGATGCTGGGCGCTGTTATTCAGCGTTTCCGGGAGGGAGAAATGTCGTGTTTGATCGTGCGCAAAGTCGAGTGTCTCCTCGATCAACACCGACACAGCTACAGTAAACCGTGCAAAGATTGAGCGGCGGACGACGCAGGAGGCAAGCTGCGTGGAAGCTGTGTCTCGACAGGAGGCACTGCCGGAGATCACGATCAGCGATACTGATATAATTACCCCCGAGAGTGTGCATGCAGAGATATGATCATGACATACAGACACTGCCTTGGTCAACTTTGCCTCTTTGCACACTTTACTTACATATTGTAATGATCCCCACCGCCCGTACAGGTGACACAGCACCCTTCGCTCTCTCAACTCTTGGAGGTCCTCAGCCGAGGCATCCGTTGTTGTCTTCACTCGTGATCCACTGCGTGATAAGCAATCTGTGTTGAAACCCGGTTAGATTTGTCCTGCACGAACGACCAATATCTGTCTGACACACAAGCAGATATCATGATGTGCCATCATTGGTCCAAGAGAACGTACCTAGTGATTTAAAAGTTAGTCGATGGGCAACTCAAACGATGTGAGAGATTCGAGGAGAAATGGTTATCGTCCACATTTCATTGCAATGATGGGGGTTGAAAGCAGTTCAAACACCGTCGAGACCAACATCGAACTGGGTTCTACTACTGCCCGGTTTCTCCATCTTTGGTTCGCTTCGCTATGGCGGAGGAATATTGGGGCGAACGACTCCGTCGCCATTGACTCGGTACACTGGTCCGCTCAGACACCACTTCCATCTCGAGCCGTCCGCTATTTGAGCGGGAAGGGAACGTCTCCAGCGCCGTACGCGTATGACCCTGTTGCTCGCCGAACCCCGTCCCGCTTCTTATTTTCATGAACGAGGTCTCGCTCATCCGCCCTCTTCGACAGATAGCCGTCCCAGTCAGACGCAGGGCGTCGCTCAGCTGGAAGAGCCATCAGTGACACGCTTCTGTCCCGTTATGCTGGCAAATGCACGGCCACATTGTCATATCAGGTGGATGGAGCCAGGGTCGAGGTTGTTCATGGGTTGCAGACACCGACAATTGGGTACAGGGGGTACGGGGTGGTTGGAGTGGAGCGGACGCGTGAGTAGGGCCTTACACGTCCCCTCATCGTTCTTGCGCACATTGCCTTTCGGCGTCGTTGCGGCTGTAACCGGTTCATCCCATCGTGATATGCGATTGTATGCGCGAAAGGAGATCCCGCCTTTTGGTTATTTGATTTGATCCCATCAATTTTTTTAGGAATCCCACTGCCATTGATCGCATCCAGGGTGCGTCCAGTGCCATCACTTTTCACTACTTCACTGGCCTGGCTTGTTGCGTCTGGGCTTTGGCGCGCAGAGGCTGTCATCTTGGCTAATCCCTGATAGTACATGGCTCGTGGTCTGTGTCCCACGAGGCCATTGCGTCCGACTCCTGATTCAGACGATATTCTCCTGGATCCAATGTCTACCTGGCCCTAGGGCTTATCCGCAGGTACGCAAGCATCCACATGTTGCGAATTTGCTTTAATTTCCAAAGAGCGCCGGTCCACCCAACGCTGCGACACACTTCTTGATCACCGGTCAGATCACCGTTGGTAATGGTGGTTCTCCGCATCAGTTCCACAGCTTTCCAGGCGCCGTAAGTAAGGGTGAGTGCTGTGGTATTGGTGTGGAGGCACTGCTGATCTTCGTCGTTCATCAAATTCTGGATCTTGCGCCAAATTTACAAGCTATGTCCAAATATGCCCTTCTGGTGTTCTCGACTCATACTAGACCCTGGAAATGAACGTTAATGGTAGAAATACCGCAGTGATGGAACCAAGGCTTCTTACATTCCATGCTTGTCGCGGGAGGTGATATCATCATCATCCCAAATGCAAACCGCAATTTTTTTTTCATGATCGTCCTGTGCTGCATACATGGCCGTGATCCCGCTCTCAGCGCGCCAAAGGGGGCGCCCTCGTATCGCCTTCTGTCACCCTGCCACCATCTCATATCGCCTAGTAGCTGGACACTAAATGATGGTAAATCGTTCCGTTTTCCACACGAGGTGAAGCAGATCGTTAATACATAGGGAGAATATATAACTGCCAGGTCCGGAGCCGAACGCGAATCACTGGCAACCTCCCCCCCTTTCGACTCTCCAACACTTGTTGAACAGTCAGATATTGCTGTTCGTCTTGTACCTGTCATGTACTCCAACTTACTACAGTCTACTTTGGAGCGTATCTGGCTATATAACTACTCATGCGGTATGGCCACTCGCTTCGATCGATGACTAATCTAATGATGTCCTCGTGCCATGATCGTAGTCATGATAATTACTCCTGTTGTGTATGATTATTGTGAGTAATGCTTCTGTGATATCCTCGGACTTCTCAAATTGAAGTAACCAATGTAATTTAATTACTTTAGTCCTCACCTTTTCAAGAGAGGTATGTTGTTTCGCTCTCTATACCTTATTTGTTGGCTGACACTATGTAAAGGTGGAGTATGTTTGGGTAAGGACACAACAATTATTAAGCAAGCACCAGGTCCCTGATAGTACCACAGTGCAAACCCTGGTCTTGGGTCTCTACCATGTTTGTTCTGGTGTGTATGAAGGCCGAGGTCACATCATTGCATGGGGTCCAAACTGACAGTTGCATAGGTCCGGTACATTGGTCTTTGTTGGGCTATGTAGGTCTATGGCATCTGTAATACCCATCAAATTGCACAGCTAACAATCAATCCATGCTCAAGTTTTAATAGCCTCTGTATGTTTTAAGTCAGAGTTAAAGTGGATGTTAACTGAGCTAATCAGGTAAATTTGTAGTGGCTAGTACCTTTGTTCCTGGCCCCCTGAAAGTCAGTGTTTCTGTTTTTCCCTTGTCTGTTATTAATGATTTTATTTTGGTAGATGTATGCATTTAAAATTCTGGCTAACAGCTGTATTCACAACAGTTCCATAGATGTAGGCACACCATTTTACTACTTCCACAGTATCATCATGAAGCATGGATATCCTGAAGGTACTACAGTCTATCTGGTAGCTGCCTGGACATTTCCAATATTTCTTGGTGCTGCTGATTGTGAGTTACTATACTGTGTAATTTCATTTTCCCTGACCATGCTTTCAAATTACAGGGGTAATGATCCTGAGGGTGTATGCAATGTGGAATCAATCCAAATGGATTCTTCGTGCTCTCCTGTTCATTTACGTGCCACAGGTTGTTGTTTACTTGATTTTGCTGGGGGTCTACTACAATCCCAATACCTACTTCTCAGGTGTGTCTCAAGCTAAGCTGCACATATCACTGCAATCTCACACAGATGGCCTTCTATCTCTTTCCATGCTTTTGCCCAGTCACAATTATTCATACTCTCAACTTCTCTTTCTGCATTGGATCATTGAGCAATGTCCCATCTCTACTCAATACATATGCTGAAATCCCACAGTTTATTCTTAGTGTTGCACTCTTGATTCTTGCTGTCATCCAAACCTTGAAGCAGTCAATCGAGATGTACAGAGCAACCAAGCAGTGGCAGCCTAACCAGTACATGAAACGACTTGTGAGAGACGGAATTCTTTATTTCCTTGTGTATGTCTCCTCCCCATTGGTTCCTATCATCTTCTCCCACCCATCTTACTCTCGAGTGCCAGCATAAACACTAACAACTCGGCTTTTATCCCCGAAACCTGTAGGAACATCTTTTACAATATCACCGGCCTCGGTCTAATCGGAGGTCCTTCGGAAAAGGTTTCAATGTATTACCTGAACTCGACAAGCTATATACTTGTATATGCCCTCATGCCGCGGTTCATCATCAGCGTACGGGAGCTGTATGATCGTCGCGGCTGCTGCCAAGGGATCGATACCGGATTCGGTGCGTTGTCGCAGCCGGCCGTGTCTGTGATTGCATTCGCGGGTGTAGAGATCGTGGAGAGAGACATGGACGGATCGGAGGCGATTCAACTTGAAGTGTTGGGCGATAGTGCGGATCAGGTTTGAATGATGACTTTGGGCAGCAGCCGGTGATTGGCGTCAGAGGATGTTAGTACTTTGGATGGTGACTCGGATATCTATTTTACCTATGCATATGCCTCGTCTTATGAGCTCGATGTATCTCTCAATGCAGCAAAATCTAAGAATCGTCTCGAGGGTTAACCCCGTGCTGCAAGTATTTCCGGGAGCCATGCAAGGCTGCCTACGTTCAGATTCTTCGAGGACTACCAGACTCGGAGCGTGTACGATGCCACTAGAGGCCCAGCTGTCACCGAGAAAATGGGTGAGCGTCACGACAACTTTGCAGAGGAATGGACTTGGGTGTTCGAGAGTTGGTCTGTGATGTGCTGTCGGAATCGTAGAGAAGCCCGCGAACTTGCAACGTTTCGGTAACCCAAAATCAGAGAGCAGGCGCTACATTGGCTCGCAACGCAAGCCGGACTGTAACACAGACGGCGAAGCGCTGGTTGGGGATGTGGATCAGTGTGGTATCTGTCTGTCTTCGTCAAGGTAAAGTCTGTTCCCGGCGAGTGTACGTACCAAGAAGAAAGGTAATCTCGGGATTGAATACCGATGACCGGTTTCGACGTCCTAGGCGTGGTAGCGAGGGACACGTTGGTTGTGCCAACCTCGTAGGAATGTCTAACCAACCCCTCCGTGCAGGATGACGCCAAGGAAGTTGAGAGCCTCGAGGCCGCTCCCTTGACTCCGGTGATGAAACGTCATCTTCAGTCGACGCACAGTTATCTGACAAAGTTACCAGGTCCCAGGAGGGCTTTTCGGCGACCGTTGGTGGGGGTTGACGAGGGGATACAACTTGAATTGGTGAAAGCCAGTAGGCCCATCAGAGTAGAATACTTACTAGAACTCGGTAGGCTGATGACGCGTGACCGGGACGTACGATAGCGTTGGAGCAACTCCGCCACAACTCACTTTTTCCCAGACCATCATCTCGACATTAACTCGACCCACTATGGGACTAGCAATTCGTCACCAAAACATACATATCCCAGGAGATCTTTATAGATTACTTCCTCCATGATGATCTCGCAACGAGTCGGAGGAGGAGCGCAAGTAGTTTGCGCAAGTAGATCTTTTTACTCGCTCTGCAAACCTGCGACCACCTCTCAGCATTGACATGCGACCGCCGACAATGTCTACGTTCCCAATAGGCTCGACGAGGGACAATGAAATGTGGAAGGTGTGTCTCGTGCAAATTAAGTTGCCACGGAGACTGAGATAGCTGGCGCTTTTCAAGCTTTCGGAAAGGGCAAGGGAGGAAGTCGTCTCCCACTACCGGAATTCTTATCAAGTACATACTCTTGTTCAAGATGTCTGCCCTTCAAACTCGCACACGGCTTTCTGGATCGGTTTGATTCTAGATCGATGCCTTCTCCTGAGTTGTTATCCTCAACGCGCGCCTTACCACGGATAGACCTGGCTCTGATGGCTACGAATATTTTACCGGTCTGTTGACGAAAACTCTGTCACGTCTTCCGTTTGTCGTGATCACACCACTTTTGCTCCACGGTGAGACGACGCAAGGATTCATGATGGCGGGAAGCGAGGCTCATGCAAGAGACCCTTCGAAGGCGTTCGATCGAGGTCGTGCAACTTGAAACGCCTTGGTGAGTGCACCTTGTTCATAGGGATTACATTCTCATTATTTGTCATCTTGGGGTCGACAGGACATCCTACAGCCTCTGCCTGAACCAGTAGTCTGACGGCAGCGCCTTTACAACGTCCCTTCCCTTTGGGTTGTTCGTATACTCTATCCATGAAATGGTGGATACCTTGATTGTGAGGCTTCGCGTTTAATGTGATGATGTTGAGAATTCTAAACGACCCTGATAGGCGTTAGATTGAGTTCAGGATTGAAATAGGTGCCCGTTCGGTAGCCCAGCCGAGGGTCGTATCTGTCTGTTTCAGAAATTGGTGCCTCTCTTGAGAAGGAAGCTCGACACACGCAGGCGTAGAAACCCGATATTGGAGGGGGTCATGGATCGAGCCGGGGCAAGTGACCGTCTACCCGATGGTTTAGCGGCTATGGATGGTGATCTCACGCGGCCGCGGGGCAACCCCTTAATCGTGAAAAGATTGGGCAGGAACCCCTGCCGACACACGTTGCTCGAGCCTTGGTGGTGTCGTCAAACAAGGTACTAGGTAACCACTTACGTTACTGCAATTGTGCTGTTGTTGATGTCTCCCCACAGCTCATGTGTGGCACCACGAAGCGTCTTTCATCGTCATGCATGCCAGTCAATCTGCCAGATACACCTTGCCGATTTTTCATTGACGGTGGGGGCGCTCAGTCCGCGTCCCGCAATGCACGCTGACGGTCAGCCATTGTCATGGTAGACACACATGTCGAAAGTGTGCGTACTACCGCTCACGCATGTGCCCACACCGCTCGTTCGTTTTCTCTGGTGCATTTCGCTATGGCGGCCTGGAAGAACCTTTACTGCGAGTGGTTATGTTGTACTGGTCTCCCGTAGGGACCCCACCATGCATCGTTACACCCCCATAGCTGGCCCACTTCGAGTCGTCCTTCCCCTCAGGGGGAAGGGTCGTTTCCAACGCAATATCCCCGCCCGCGCTTCCATCCATGTTTCCTCCTCCAGACCCCGCCCCCATGTAGATTTTATGAAGATGGACTCCCGTCTGTTGACGTCCACCCCCAAATCGCCACGAGTGCGAGTTCGTCCGATACGTTGACCGCCTCCTGCCAATTGCGTTCTTGGGCGCTGTCTTCAGCTCGCGCAGGGAAATTTATTCAGGATTTCAAACAACTCCCATGAGTCACCTTTCTGACCAGGCGGATCGGCAGCTTGATGGTACAACCGGCAGATATCCAAGAACAAGAGGTCGGGGTCGGGTCTCGCGGGTCCTCGTCGACAGATAGCTGTGCTATTCAAATGCAAGCTTTTCAACAAATCCATCGCTGCATTTTTCGGGTCAGGTCGATTGGATTGAGGCGGACGCATGAGTGGGCCCCATTCATCCCATCCTCGTTCTCGCGCACGCGCATGTTGGTTTCCGGCGTCGATGCTCGCGCCCCCCGGTCTATCGTCTTCCTACCTGTGGAGTATCGTGTCAACTCGGGTGTCCATCATGATCATGAAACCTATGCATACATGCTTCGTGTTCGGATCTGAACCGTGTACGCACGCATTTCCAACGAAGAGAGAACATGGACACCATCACAACGCAGTGTATCGTTCTTTCGTGGGTACGATTGATCCAATACTTTGATTCGATAAAATTTACGCAAACTGCACAGAGCCGAAACGATGATCCTGGGCTGCATTGACTGGAGCGGGAACGGAATGTCCTCGATGCAGTGCCCTCGCAGATACCCGCGTTTCCTCTTCCATCTTGTAGAACCCTGTCCCTCTGCCGATTTTATGGTAATGGACTTGCGCATCCATCTACCCCGCAGGCCCTAGTGGGGGGAAAATCCGAGTGGTCAACTGTCTACCCTGCATCACCTCCGGTGTTTCTAGCATCTACATTCCATGACCTGACAGTACAGTCGACCGATAGCCAAGAACAAAAAGTCTCCGCCCGCGAAACCGATATAATTCTTTTCAGGTCTTCGATCAAGGGTCGACAGATACGCTGGACTCGTGTTTCTGATGACTGCGGTTGTAGGGGTTGGACGAGCAACGTCTGAAGGTAGAAGTTCGAGGTATCATTGCAAACCCTACGATCAAGCGATTGTTGGCGGCGGAAAGAGAATGTACCGTCATCAAGGTCGTTCGCAGGCCATCCGTCTGGGTTGTGGACGCCGACGATCAGGTACAGCAGGTAGAGGGTCGAAGGACGCGTGAGTTGGCCCCATTGCCCCCGACTCGTTATCCCCTTGTTCTCACCCATCTTGGTTTCAGCGTCACATCGATTGAAACCTGCGCGCCCCATCATGATATGCGACTCGGACAGACCCCCATTTTGGCAACCTATGCATTGCATCGCGTCGATACCCCGCCTTCTCGGTCTATCGTCATCGTCCCGGGTGGAGTATGGTGTTTCGTGACGCGATTCAAATGTCCTATGCATATATGCTTCGTGTGTTCGGCGCTGAACGAGAACGGGCTGGTTTCTGAAGGCTCATGGCTCGTATCCCAAGGAGAACCCATTGGCGATTCCGCACTCCATCGCGTTGGTCCCTGCGTCCTGCCTTCTTTTAGCACACCATTCTCATCCCCCTCGGTTAGACTCGTCAGAACGCCATAAGCCCGCCCACAAAAGGGGACGGGCGAGCAAGACATACAGAGGGGGAAAACTGGTTTGCGAAGGCCTTGGAGGTCGGACATCGGCGTCATCGATGAGTTTGGTGGGCATCACTTTGAACATTGTGACGTTCGAATTCAGACCCGATCTTTTATTCCTAGGCATCGGTTCGGGGGTGGAGAGCGCGTCAAAGGACGGTCTCTGCGAATGAGGGTGGGCGTTCGATCGCTCGCTCAGTCTACGGTAGATGAAAGCGGTGGCGGTTTGGGTGGGGTCAGAGAAGGAATGGGAGAATATCATAAGTACGTTTATTCTTCGATATCAGCATCAAGGAGGGGACTGACTTGAGGGGACGCAAAATAGGGTGGTCCTCCTTGAGATCCGATGCCGCGCGACGAGGCAGAAGTCTAGCGGATGAACACGGGAGAGCCTGTGTGCAGGGCAGAGATGAGGCAGGACGTTACGAAGCATTGCGAGTCGGTAGAATAGACATTGCTGTGGGTGGGTCTTGGCGTAGGGCCAATATTGTCTCTATAGTCTCTCGCATCCTAACTTGGACTTTCTCGGACAGACTTCGGAATGGCGCCTTGCTCGCGTCAGACTCCAAACTCGCACTACCTCACGATGTCCTCTTGGTTTCAGCATCTGTCTGGCCCTCGGGCTAAATCCGGGGGTGACCAAGCGTTCACAGGTTCATTTTCCAGACACGCACGCTGCAACACACTTCTGTCGGCTCGGATCAATCGATCACCGCTGGTACGTACAGGCAACGGTGGTCTCAGCATCACTTCCGCAGCTCCTCCAGCCATCAATATTTCAATGAGGGTGATTTATATATTGTTGGCGGGGAGGCACTGTTGATTTCGTCATCTATCAATTTTTGTTACCAGGCCATTCCCGTAAGCTGCGAGCTAGGCTCAAGACGTGGATCATTCAATCATATCACCCAAGGGCATTCTACGATGAAAATAACTCCCCGATCTTCGGGTTGGACTTGGAGGCTAGGATACTGTGATCCACTCGTAAGTACCTCTAGTTCAGTGCAGGCGTCGACATAGCGCTGGTTAACTCCGACGTTCAGATGAGCCACAATCAGGCGTTTTTGATATATAGTATTACGTCGAAATATTCGATGGTAGAAAGATGGAATTCAGTGCAGCTTCAAGGCCTCCTACTTTCCGCGCGTGCGAAAGGAAGATGATGATCATGATCCTGGATCATCGGATGAAAATCATCTGCTGAACACAACAGCCTCTGTGTGCCAACGAAGATCCTCACGCATCGCCTTCTGCTGTACTACAGCTCCATCCTGTATCGCGTAATTGTCGGGTGTTGGAAGGTCGCACATCAATCTTGGTTCCAAAGGAGTCTCGGAGCAAATAATTAGACGCCAGGTAGAAGATATAACTGCGAGGAAACCCCCGCCGAGGCCGGACCACTCCCAACATTCCTCTCGATTCTCGATCTTTGTCTGCGGTTAAACAGTCAAACATTGCTGTTTATCCCTGTCGGTGTACCTAACATGTCTTCTGGCTTTGAGTCTGCCTTGGAGCTTCTCCGCATGAATAACTATGCATCCCGTACGTTTGTTCACACTTCTGGTCAATGACTAATCTTATAGACCAATAAAGTTATGATTGTCACTGCTGTCGTATATGATTATGGTGAGCAGTGCTTTTGTGCATACTGTCCTTCTTAAACAGAATTGATAACTCCAATTTCAATACCACCACTTCAGTCCTCACCTTTTCGAGAGAGGTATGTTATTTTGATCTCCACATTGTGTTTGGTGGCTGACAGTATTTAAAGGTACACTATGTTTGGGTGAGGAGGCAACCACTATTAAGCAAAGGTGAAGTCCCTTACAGTCGCACAGTGTAGACCCTGGACCTGGGTCTCTACCATGTTTGTTCTGGTGTGTATAAAGACCTCATTGCATCTATTCTGAAATGACAATTCTGTAGGTCCGTTATGTTGGTCTTCCTTTTGCATTGTATGTCTATTGCCATTGTAATATATGTATGTCAAATTACACAGCTAACAATGATTATGTGTTCAAGTGCTAGTGCCCTTGGTATGTTCAGATATCCATTGGAGGTTCATTGAGCTGATCAAATACATTCACAGATGGTAGTACCTTTGTCCCTGGTCCATTGAAAGCAAGTTTTCTGCTTAGTACCTTGTCTTGTATTAATCATTGTCTTTTGGTAGATGTATACATCTAAATTCTGGTTGTCAGCTGTTTTGATAACAGTTCCATAGATGTAAGCATTTTAATTTGCTGCTACCCACAGTATCTATATGAAACATGAATATTCTGAAGGCACTGCATTCTCCCTAATAAATATCTGGGCATTTCCAATATATGTTGCTGCTACTGATTGTAAGTTACCATGCCCTTTGATTCCATTTCCTCTCACCATGCTTTCAAATTACAGTGGTGATGATCCTACGAGTATATGCAATGTGGAATCAATCCAAATGGATTCTTTACATCCTCTTGTTCATTTATACATTACAACTTATTTCTTTTTTCATTCTCAGAGGTATTTATGACAATCCCAATACCTCCCTCTCAGGTATGTCATGAACTAAACTGTATGCACTGCTGTAATCTCATGCAGGTGGCCATTTATCTCTGGCCACCCTTTCTCCAGTCACAATTGCCCAACTCGGTGATTTTTCTTTTTGTGAAAATGCTTCAACCAGCAATACCCCAGCCCTTTTTAACCTTTATACATTAATCCCATTTTTTCTTCTTGGTTTAACACTTTTGGTTCTTGCTGTCATCCAAACCTTGAAGCAGTCTGTGGCAATGTACAAGGCAACAAAGCTATGGCAGCCTAACCAGTACATGCAACAATTTATGAAAGATGGAATTCTTTATTTCCTCCTGTATGTCTCCCCTTTTCCCCTCATTCATTTCAGCTGTTACTATCATGTTCCCCCACCCATCTTACTCTAATACCTGCACAAAACTAACCACTTGCATGTCTTCCCCTAAACTTCTAGGAATGCCCTTTACAATTTCGTTCTGATCTGGCTCGAAAATGATCCTACAATAAACAGTACTTTGCTCCTTTTCCTGACCTCGCTGTCTTATGTACTGCTATTCGTCTTTATGCCTCGGTTCATCATCAGCACCCGAGAGCTATATGACCGCGACCTGCATGGCCGCTGGCAGGGGATCGACACCGGATTCGGTGTGCTGTCACAACCTATTGCCAGTGAAGATGCGGCCGTGTCTGGCATTGCATTCGCAGCTGTCGCGACGGGGCAAGGGGAGTCTCGGGGTCAGGTGGTGGAGGGCGACGAGGACGACTCGGAGGCGATCCGACTTGAAGTGGGACTCGGAGATGGTACATGCGAGGTAATGGATGATGATGTGGATGACTCGGAGGCGATTCGACTCGACGTGTTGGGAGATGGTACGTGTCAGGTTTGAGCATGGGTGTTGGGTAGAAACCGGGGGAGAATGGCGGTACTTTGAACGGTGATTCGGATATTTATTTTATCTATGCATGTGCCTCGTCTTCGGAGTTCTGTGTACAAAATGTAAAAATCATTTCAAGCGCACCTCTCCTTTGGCGGCCCATGCAATTTGATTCTGTGCTGCGAACACTTTCGGGACCGACGTCACAGGGCTATCGAAGAAATCAATGCATTGTTCACATTCTTCGAGGGCCGTTACAGCGTGTATGATACATCCGGGGGTTACTATCGCGAAGAAAACGAGTGAGCATCACGGCCGCACGTCGTGGAAGTATGAACCGGGGTATTCGAGAGTCGCCCCTGTTCGTATCACGCGCGGCACCAACACATGCACATGCCAGTAGGTTCATGTACTCGAATCATGTCCCGTTCGTTTGTTGAGCTGTTGGCAAGGATGGCTTTCACCGCAGGAGCGCAATGGAACTAGCAGTGGAGTTCGTTTCAGTAACACCCAAGCTTGGAGAGTGGGTGCCGTTGACTCCCAACCCGTTGATCTATAACGTAGACGAAGAAGAGCTGGCGGTGGGCGTGGATGACTGCGGTATCTTGCTTCTCCGGAAAGATAGAGTTTATAGTCTGTACCCCAAGTGCATACACCAAGAGGAAAGAAAGGTTTCGATCGAGGTCGAATATCGACTTCGTGCCCGGTTCGGACGTCCGATCGCGGTCGCGGCGGGAGGGTCGACACAGTGCCTATAGTAATGTCTACGGGCCACCCCTCCGTTCAGAAAGACGCCGGAGAAGTTGAAGAAGCCTTGTTGACTTCCGTGACAAACCAATATGGATTGTCTTAAGCCGACTATTTCGCAAGGTCGGAAACGTCGCCTCGGGGCTTTACGCTTTCCCCGTTGTTATCGATTTTGCAGGCACATGACGCCGCTTTCGACTGACTGCTCGTCAGAGTCCAGGTCTGCACGTCACTGCAGAAGAAATATGAGGCACCACGCACCGAAGAAAAATGTCGAAGGTGAACACCTCGGAGACCGGTGGTGTGGGTTGACGAGGAGGGACGACGCTCGGCGCGGTTATTCGGTCGGAGGTGAAGGCTAGTCTGGTGACGAAGGCGCTGTTTCTGGCAGGAGAGAGAAACGGCTCGTTGGTCGTCGCTGATCGTGCGAAGAACTCGTGCCTACTTCGATCGACTGTAAATACCGTGACGCAGCGCGCCTCCTACTGCATGTTTTAGCGTTCGGCGACGCGCATTGTGAAGCGCAGTCAACTTGCATTTATGGTGCAACGAGTCGTTGTTTATCTGCCACGCATACCTTGCGAGGGAATGGTGTGCCGATTCACAGTCCCAGGGGAGCCAGGCGTTTTCTCTGGTGATGCTTCAGTTTCGGTGCGTTTGAGTTGTTTCGGTTATTCTACGTGAGTATCCCTGATGGATGATGGAGATGACTAGGTGTGTCACACTCCAACACGACCATGAGAGCTCCGCGCCATGGTGCCTTCTCTGTCGACATCCATTGCGCACACCTGAGCACGGATGGACTTGGCTTTGATGACGACGAAAGTCTGTACCAGTCCGTCGACGAAGAAAATTCGGATGATCAGATATGTTCATGTAATCCAACCCCATCCGGAATCTTGGATTTGAACGTGGATCGGTAGATGAATATAGATAGCTCCGCCTCTCCAATGCGATGTGTAAGACTTGGCTTATTCTGTGTCGCCTCCTCGACCTCATCTCGGAGCAGGGCCGCAGTGGTCTGGGTGAGATTCCAGTCAGACTGGTGCGCCTGTTTTCGTGTTCACCATGGTGCATACGTACTGATGATCAGGGTCAACTTCAAGGCTCTTTGACTTCCGGCGTCTACGGGAGCAAAGAGGAAATCGTCCGATTTCTGTTGCTGCTCGCCGCCATCGACGAGACCATGTATGTCATCCTGCTGGCATTGTTTACCATCTGTAATATTGACACCCTGTTTTGACACTACAGTACATTCTTCTCGTCGATCCCGGTACTTATATGCGCGCAACCTGCCCTTCGTTCAGTTCTACATCATCACAACACTAGAACAAACCGGGGGTTCTCGTCATATTTATTCTGTCTTGGCCCAAGTTAACAACCCGACGACTTTGCTGCGCGTCCATTTGTCGTAATCGCACTACGTTTATCAGGTTCGTTCAGATTGGCCCCATTGGCCCCATCCGAGATGACCAACGCCCACATCCATGTCGCACAGGTACCTGACAAGGATCTCTGTCTTTGATCTCGCCCGAATACACACAAACCATCATTTGGAGTGCGGAAGACGAAAAGAGATGATGATATGCTCGAAATCCAACCAGGACGAGTCAGCCAAGGTATTCACGTGAGGTCGCACAGACCAACAAGCACAAAGAGTGTGACTCCCAGCGAGGGCTTCATTTTGTGCATTGGCATCGTCTCGGCTGACATATTTGGCATATGACTTGTGTATTTCCAGGCGGTGCTGCAGGCGATTACACGCCCAGAGGTGGGTGGGTGATGTAACGGGGGGCGCACGGAAAAGGCACGATGCAGCTTTCTATTTGTAAAGTCTATAGCACACGTACACGCAACACTGCTCCGTTCCCCACATCCCCTGAGATCCACGTCGGATTCCTAAATTTGGTAGGTGTACTTCATGGATCTGGTTCCTGGCGTTGGAACGTGATGGTCCCGGATCAAGAGACCCCGCGAAGTGGCAGACGAGTCGACTGTGCGCCGAACCGATCGTGCGAGTGAGGCGGCTGTGCGAGATAGCGCGAAGAACCTTCAATCGGCCTTGCAAAGACTCGGTTCCACAACGTGGTTCCGACGCGTTGCCCAGGCCCCAAAGCATTCGTTGGAAAAGACCATACCGGGGGCGCATTTCGGGTGGATAAGACGGTCGAGATAAGGGCATTATCTGGCTCTGAACAAAGTTTGGCTTCCCGTTACTCCCCCCACGCCTTAGTCATTGTTCTATACTTACGGATTCCCGTCATGCAGCGTCAAAGATGTGGTGAAATTCTGTGGCGCTCATTTCCAGCCTGACGGCCCTGCTCCATCCACATCGCCATAAGGGACCGGCTGGATAGCACCTGTCACTCTGCCTTGTCGATGGCGATGACGGTGGCGCTGATATGGAATATAACGCAGGCGGCGATACTGAGGCACCCTGATCCGGTTTAGGCTAAGGGACCCTGTGCCTCTCCGATCGTGTGTTCGATGGCAGTAGATCAAAACCCAGTGTGGAGAGGAACCTAGTAAAAGGGGGACAGCCAAGCCTGGTCCCATTTGCCTAGGGTGACTGGGACGAAGGAAGAGAAAGTGCCCATCTCGAGGTTAGCTTCCGATGCTTCCATTGGACCTGACAACGCCGCGTTGCACGCACGAAGACGATGTTTAAAGCGCCGTATAAGAGATATGTGAGAAGTTCTTGAATAGCTTCCATCTTGTGTATACAACATAGGACGTTCGGGTCAATATGTTCAGGCTCTTGTTGAGTATCTTGATCATATCACCTCCCGGCCGATGTACTAAGGAGGCAAACTGCATCAAAGGGCACTGCTGGTGTTCATGGTCAGCGATGTTAACCCCCTCAAAAATCAAGTTTGGCAAAAACGTGCTCCCGGCCATCCAATTTGAGGATGGACACAGCTTAGGTGTTTGTCAGGCTCAACGTTGTTGGGCATGGAGAGATATCAGAACAAGCATCCGCCTAACATCGGAGGGGAGGGTATACTTTGTTGTGATGCTCCCTGCCGCTCGTATTATCATGATATAAATTCCATCACGATGTTCGGCGTCTTACCAGGTGAGTGACCCGAGCCCGTTCTTTGAGGTCCAGGTTGTGAGCAGAAACAGTCAGACAATATACTGTTCACTGAAACTGTAACCCGGTTAGATTTGTAGAGCTGAAAAGTGTATACATACCTAGTGGTCTGTAAGTGGCCCGTACGTCGACAATGGGTGAGTATTGAAGCACTGGCAAGGCATTTCAGTCTACCAGTGATAAGTTAGAACGGTCGCAAAATGCGGCTCGAACTCCGTCCAAGCATCATTTCTAAGTAGCAGGTCTCCAGTAGGGTATTGTTTCGCTTCACCGACGTGCCGACTGCTCGTGCTTATTCCTTCTTTTGAGCGGGAAGGAGACGTTTCCAACGGCATGTCCCCGTTCCCTGGGGGCTTGCTTTATGAAAATCTACTCGCCCACCCATCGAATGCATCATTTCCCAAACCACCCGTGCGGGCAAGTTCGTCCGCGGCCTCAACCGTCTCTAGGATCTACATCGCAGGCGAACTGCCCGTCTATCATCACCTGGTATATCATAAAGCGAATCTACACACTGTCAGTTACCGACACTTCGACTGGCAGGTACCATATCTCGGAAGCATCCGATGTCGCTTTTCACTGCCTCACCGGTCTGTTGCGCCTGTCCTTTGGAGTGCAGTGGTTAATGGTACATACATAACTTCTGTTCCATGTCATTATAGCATTTGTCGGTGATTCGATATTCTATCGCGTTCGTCGCTCATATTCTTCCTTTTTATTCCTCGTCTCTAGTTCATCATTCTCATCCTCCTTGGTTGGAGTCATCAAAACGCGATCAGCCCACCCATGAAAGAGGGCGAGCGAGCATGACACAGGAGGGGAGAAACTGAGATTCCCAAGGCCCTGGAAGTCGGGCATTGGCATCAAGATCTTGGTGCGCATTATATTGGACAAACGGACGCACTGTGACGTTAGAATTCAGACCCGTCCCAGTCCCAGCCTCGAAGGGCGATCTCTGTCAATGAAGGCCGGCGTTCGATCGCTTACTCAGTCTCCGGATGTGGTCAGCGAAGGAACGGGAGAATATGATGAGTACGTTCATTCCTCGGTGCCGGCAAAAAGGAGGGGACTGACGCGGAGGTACGCAAGAGACGCCCGCCTTCCTCAAGATCCCAATGGCGTGCGATAAGACAGAAGTCTAGCGGACGAACACGCGAGAGGTTGTGGGAAGGCAGAGATCAGGCAGGATGTTTCGAAGTATTGCGAGTCGGCAGAGCAGACATTACTGTGGGCGGGTCTTGGCGTAGAGTCATTGTCTCCATAGTCTCTCATCCTAACTTGGGCGTTCTCGGACTGTCGTCGGAAAGGACCCTGGCCAGTGAAGCAATCGCGTCAGGCTCCTGATTCGGATTGCTTCATGAGTCCTGCTACCAGGTTCCAGCCTCTGTTTGGCCCTCGAGCTTAACCCGGAACAAGCGTCCCTTGATCACAGATCAGATCACCGTTGGCAAGAAGGTTGTCAGCATCATTTCCGCAGCGCCTCCACTAATATGAGGTTGATCACATGCTCTCGCATCGCCTTTCGCCACACTGATTACACCGTTCGGAACATATAACTGCTGGGGTACTCAAAGGCCGAACCACTCGCAACCTCCCTCTCCTCGATTCTCAGTTTTTGTTTGGTTCAAACAGTCAATCATTGCAACTTATGCCTGTCCCTATCGTGGCTTCTGAATTACAGTCTGCTCTGGAGGTTCTCCGAATGAATGACTATGTATCCCGTGCGGTCACTCATACTTTTGATCAGTGATTAATCTTATGGACCGACACAGTTATGATTATCACTGCTGTGGTATATGATTATGGTGAGCACTGTATTTGAGCACACTACCCTCCTCGAAACGAAATAAACATTGCAATCCCACCACTCTAGTCCTCACCTTTTCGAGAGAGGTATGTCACTTTACTCTTCACAAGTTTATTTGCTGGCCGACAATATTTAAAGCTACACTATATTTGGGTAAGGAAACAATAGTTATCAGTCGAGCACTAGATACCTGACAATACCACAGCACAGACACTGGACCTGGGTCTCTACAATGTTTCTTCTCGTGCGTATAAGGGCTTAGGATTGTATCCATTCTGAATTAGTAATTGTGTAGGTTCGCTATGTTGGTCTTTGTGGAGTTATGTATGTCTATTATTTCTGTAATGCCGACCACGCCACAGAGCTGACAGTGAATGTGTGCTCCAGTCTTATTGGCTTTAGTATGTTCGGAGTTAAACCTGGAGACTAATAGAACTGATCAAATATATTCACAGACGGATCTACCTTCGTGCCTGGTCCTGTGATAGTAAGTTTTTGTCTGCTTCTCGCCTTCAATTTATTCGTTATTAATGATTGTTTTTGGGTAGATGTATGCATTCGAATTATCATTGAAAGCTTTATTGATAATGGCTCCATAGGTGTAAGCACATTGAGTTGTTGTCCTCCACAATAGTGGCATAAGGCATGGATATCCCAAAGGTACTGCAATGTATGTGGTAATCTCTTGGGAGTTTGCAATATTTCTTGCTGCTGTTGATGGTGAGTTACTATACCCCCTGATTCCATTTCCCCTGAGAATGCATTCAAATTAATTACAGTGGTGATGATCCTGCGGGTGTATGCGATGTGGAATCAATCCAAACAGATCCTTTATTTCCTCGTGTTCATTTATGTGCCACAGGTTATTATTGCCTTCGTTTTTACAGGCATTTACAACAACCCCAATACATACCTGTCAGGTATGTCTCAGGCTAAACTGCAAGTTCAACTGGAATCTCATGCAGGTGGCCCTTCATATCCTACCATTCTTTCCTCCAGTCTCAACAATCCAAGTTGCTAATGTCTCCATTTGCGATGTTTCGGTCACCCATTCAACAGCACGAATATGGCACTTGTATGCTTCGATCCCACGATTTATTCTTGTTATTGTACTTTTTGTTCTTGCTGTCATCCCGGCCTTGAAGGATTCATTTGAGATGTACAAAGCAACGAAGCAGTGGCAGTCTAACCGGTACTTGCAACAACTCATGAGAGATGGAGTTTTCTATTTTCTCCTGTATGTCACCCTTTTCCCTCTTTTATTTCCATTCATCACGATCGCATGCTTCCGCTGGTCTTACTCTCGAACATCCACACGAAAACTCACGTGTTTCTCCCCGAGCCTCTAGGAATGTGCTTTTGACCCTCTATAGGGTATTGCAAAGCCAACTTGCCAGTACCGATCCTTCGCTGCACTTCCTGACCTCGGTTTCTTATATGATCCTGTTCCCCATGATGCCTCGGTTCATCATCAGCATCCGAGAGCTGCGTGATCGCGACCTGCATGACCGCTGGGAGGGAATTGACGCCGGATTCGATGCGTTGTCGCAACCCGTTGTCGCTGAAAACGCGGTCATGTCTGCGATTACATTCGCGGATGTCACCTCATGGCAGAGGCAGGGTCGAGTAGTGGTGGGTGACCCCGATGACTCGGAGGCGATTTGGTTAGAAGTGTTAGGAGATGATATGCATCAGGGAGTGGAGCCTGAGGGTGACGCGGACGACTCAAAGGCGATTCGACTCGGAGTGTTCGGAGATGGTACGTGTCAGGTTTGAGCGGGGGCTTTGCGTAGAAAGGATGGTGGGACTTTGAGCTGTGACTCGGACTCGGATATCCATTGTACCTGCGTGTATTCCTCGTCTTTTGAGATTTAGAACATTTCTAGGAGCGACACCTGGATATTGTTGAAACCAGCGCATCGCTCATGGCATACAGCGTATATGATACTTCCAGAGGTTACTATCAACTATTACGAGGAAAATTGGCGAGTGTCACGACCGCACGTCGTGGAAGAATGAACCGGGGCATTCAAGGGCAGGTTGATTGCCGAAGGTGTTGATCAGTTTCGTTATAGTATGGTTGTTTGGCACCGAGTACACGGGGAGCGACTCCCTCAGGTCCGCTCAGACAACACCTCCATTTCTAGCCGTCCTAATGAAGCGCAGGACACCACTCAGCTGGAAGAGCTACCAATAACACGCTTCCGACACTGACGATTGGGTGGGGGGCGTAGGGGGTGGTTGGGCTGAAGCGGACGCGTGAGTAGGGCCGACGATGAGTGTAGTATCTGCCTGCATCTCCGTCAACAGGGATTTTTGTTAGCATATGACGAGTCGAAGCACAGCTGGTAACCGCTTAAGTTACTGCAATGGCAGCCATTGTACTGTTGTTGATGTCTCCCTCTTACAGCTCATCTGTGGCGCGACGAAGCGTCTTTCGTCGTCGTCAATCTGCCAGATACACCCTGCCAACTTTTCATTGGCGATAGCAGCGATCAGTCTGTGTCCTGCGATGCACGCTGACGGTCTTTTTGACGGCCGGGGGCTACGCATTCCGCTAATACATCACTAGAAACGAATGGATCGCAGGTCATATCAAGACGAACGTGAACTTGCAAATCGCCCACACACGCGTGGCTGGACTAGAACCTGTCGCTGTTCCAGGCAGTGGTCGGCGTTTGTGGGGCCACGCGTTCATCGACGGATTAAAACGCTACCTTGAGAATTCGATCGTGGACTTGAGGGTCACGTCCAATAGAGTCAGATGGTCGAGGGGTGTGCACGACGTCAATCAATCTAATTGCACGCGTTATTTTTGTTTGGCGCTCGGCCATCAATGAGGTGAGTGGTGTTTGGTTTGTGATGTCTCTGACCTGTACTGAGCACGTTGCATAGTGCGGGTCACGCGCAAAAGTACATGTGCGAGTTTGTTGCGCTAGGTGAACGCACTATAGCTCAGATTTCGTTCGTAGTAAGTGTGCCGCGAACCGGTAATTATGCAGGAAACCATGCAAATTCTCTGGAAGGGATGGATGTCTGGATGTGCACAAAGGTATGTGCTTTCTTTCTAGGTTTCGACCCGACTATGACAAAAGGTTATTGGATCACTCCGACGAAGTGCATTTCTGCGCCGTAGGCTCCTGTCCACGGATGTAGAAAGGTGAGTCACTGCTGGTTGCTTTGAACATTTGGGCATGTTTGACGCAATATGCTCTTTCTAGCCATGTGGTATGTCCGGCGTGAAACCGGTCAACGGTAGTATATTCATGTCCTATCCCAGGGAGGGCCGAATCAGAGGTGTTGCTTATTTGCACGCGTTCATCCATGTCTGAAGCGACATCGATCATGCCCACCATCAACGTGATACCTACCACACACATGGTCTTGACTCTAATGCGATTCATATCCGGGTGCGCATGGTTTTAAAGCGGCGGCGAATTCCAATATGTATCCCAAGGAGGTCCTCGGTGGCCAAACCGAAGCACGATAAGCGCGCTCCGATGCACTCCAGCTCCGTCCCTCTGTCGAAGTCATGAAAATGGACCCCGTCCATCCGGCTCGCGGAACCTGCAGTGCCCTGTGGCGCCATCGAGATCCCCGTGCAAAAAGGGTGACGAAGCATACAGGACAGGACGAAAATCGCTCGCACAGGTCTCGAGGGTTGACCTTGACGTTGTCAGTGGTCTTGGTGGTGTCCGCGCTGGGTGACGATGCGTCCCACTCCTTTACTCTCACACGTAGCCGAAGACGACCTCTTTCTCAGACCACATCCTATCCCGAACCCGACCATAGTGTCGTAAAGAAGCGAGCGAGGTGGAGGTCATTTTCGACGCAAAGAACGTGTACATGGTATGGTTTAATCCGCGTACTACTGCTCACGCATGTAGCCACTGCTCGTCCATTTTCTCTGGTGCATTTGGCTATGGCGGCCTGGAAAAATCGTTACTGTAAGTAGTCATGCTATACTGGTCTCCCGTAGGGACAGCTCAAAAGTCCCACCGTGCCTCCATTTGCCCTTCTTTTCAGGGAGAAGGCATCGTTTCCAATGCAATATCCCCGCCCACACTTCCATCCGCGTTTCCTCCCCCAGACCCCGTCCCCTGTAGGTTTTATAAAGATGGCCCAAATCGCTCGCGAGAGCAAGTTCGTCCGATACGTTGGCCGTCTCCTGCCAATAGCGTTCTTGGGTGCTGTCTCTACCATCAACGCCTCAGGCGAATCGACGACACGACGCTACGGTCGACCAATATCCAAGGCGCGCGAATCCGATAGATTTATTTGCAGGGCCTTGGATGACGGGGTCATTCCTTCACGACCCGTTTCCAGCTCAGTTCCATTCATATTTACGCAAGATTGGTAAAATCGTGCCCGGCCATCCAACTTCGGACATAGCTTAGGTTCTATGTGGTCGGGCTCAACGTTGTTGTGCGTGGAGACATCGTGATACATTGAAAGATGATCCGCCTGATATCGTATTGCCTAACTTTGCATTCTCGCATCGCCTTGTCGAAGGGGAGTGTATACTTTGTTGTGATGATCTCTGCCGCTTGCATTATCGTGACATAAATGCTTGGGATACCTACAGCTGTACAGAAGATATAAGTAAATGCCATCACGATGTTCGCAGGTGATCCGTTGGGGTTGTGAGCAGAGACAGTCAGACAATACACGCCATGTCCCTTAGACTGTGTTCACTGAAACCTGGTTAGATTTGTACATCCGTTTGATTGTTTTTGAAGGCGTGCAATCATGATTGACATATTGAAGAGCGGACAGCGGAAGCACCGCAAGGAGTGATAAGCGAAAAGCAGTTCAAACTCCGTCCAGTACTTGGCTCCAGTACTAGCCTACTAGGGACCGTTCGAGAAGGTCCCTTTGTTGCGCAACCCGACTGCACTGTGTTTATTGCTTATTTCCACTGAAAGTGTACTCGCACACACGCCCACTCCCCGTCGAATTTATCATGTCCCGAGTCACCCGCCCGCGCGGGCAAGTTTGTCCACAGTCTAGGTTCTACATTCTAGGCAAATCCACGATACCACGGTAACGTCGACCGATGTCAAGAACAACTATTGTTTCGCGGGGCTTTTGGTGACTGGTTACTCCTTTCACAACTGCTTCCAGCTCCATCCATGCTTGGGTCAAGTACGAATGGTGGGTATATGTATATATGCTAACGAATCCAGCGCCGCATTTCGTGTTGTCGAGTCAAGAGGACGGGGCTAGCGTCAAGGTCGTTCGTACCTCAGCATTCTGCGTGGAGATCGACCATGGTCAAGGTCGGGTTTAGTAGGCCCCGTCAGCCCCTGCTCATTCCTTCCTTGTTCTCGCGTACGTTAGTTTTAAGCGTCATTCTGACTGCCATCCGCTGATCCCATCATGACATGCGCTCAGAGAGACTTTTTTTTGGCATTACCTTTGGAGCTCAGTGATTAATGGTACATGGCTCCTGTTCCGTGTCGTTATAGAACCTATCGGTGATCCCGTATTCCATCGCGTTCGTCGCCCATACGAATACGTTCTCCCTTTTC
>JBBPNE010000348.1:0-25960 GCA_038090735.1 Xerocomellus amylosporus | reverse complement strand
CCTCGGGGAGCTGAGTGACCTCGAGCATGCAATTTCAACGCTCAGGGATGCTCTTGACCTCTCTCCTCATGGTCACCCTGACAAGCACGTCTGTCTCGGCAACCTTGGCAATTCCTTCAAGGCTCGCTTCGACCGCCTAGGGGAGCTGAGTGATCTTGAGGACGCGATTTCGACGCTCAGGGATGCTGTTGACCTCGCCCCTCACCCTCACAAGCCTGTCCATCTTATCAACCTCGGCAACTCCTTCCTCACTCGTTTCGAGCGCCTCGGGGAGCTGAGTGACTTCGAGCACGCAATTTCAATCCTCAGGAATACGGTTGACCTCACTCCTCATGGTCACCCCAACAAACCTATTTGTCTTAACAACCTCGGCAACGCCTTGAAATCTCGTTTCGAGCACCTTGGGGAGCTGAGCGACCTCGAGGACGCAATTTCGAGGTACAGGGTCGCTGTTGACCTTACCCCCCACAGTCACCCCAGCAAACCTACTTGTCTTGACAACCTCGGCAACTCCTTCAAATCTCGTTTCAAGCGCCTCGGGGAGCTCAGTGACCTCGAACGCGCAATTTCAACCCTCAGGGATGCTGTTGACCTCACCCCTTATGGCCACCCTGATAAGCCACGCCGTTTTAACAGCCTCGGAAACGCCTTCTTCACTCGTTTCGACCGCCTCGGGGAGCTAAGTGACCTCGAGGACGCAATTTCGACGCTCAGGGATGCTGTTGACCTCACACCACATGGCCACACTGAAAAACCTGCTCGCCTTACCAACCTCGGCGGCTCCTTCCGGGGTCGTTTCGAGCGCCTCGGGGAGCTAAGTGACCTCGAGGACGCAATTTCGATGCTCAGGGATGCTGTTGACCTCACTCCTCATGGCCACCCTGACAAGCCCGGCCGTGTTGGCGACCTTGGTTCCTCCTTCTTGGCTCGTTTTGAGCACCTCGGGGAGCTGAGTGACCTCGAGCTCGCAATTTCAATGGTCAAGGATGCTGTTGACCTCATTCCCCGTGGTTACCCTGACAAGCCTCACTGTCTTAGCACCCTCGGCCACTCCTTCATAGCTCGTTTCGAGCGCTTCGGGGAGCTCAGTGACCTGGAGGACGCAGTTTCGACGCTCAGAAATGCTGTTGACCTCACACCCCATGGTCACCCCGACAAACCCGTTCGGCTCGACTGTCTCGGCAAACCCTTGATCACTCGTTTCGAGCGCCTCGGGGAGCTGAGTGACCTTGAGGGCGCAATTTCCATGTTCAGGGATGCTCTTGACCTCACTCCTCATGGTCACCCTGACAAGCCCGGCCGTCTTAACAACCTCGGCAGCTCCTTCAACGCTCGTTTCAAGCGCCTCGGGGAGCTGAGTGACCTCGAACGCGCAATTTCGATACTCAGGGATGCTATTGATCTCACACCTCATGGTCACCCTATCAAGCTCGCCTGTCTTAACAACCTCGGCATGTCCTTCTTCACTCGTTTCCAGCACCTCGGGGAGCTGAGTGATCTCGAGCACGCAATTTCGACGCTTAGGGATGCTGTTGACCTCACCTCTCATGGTCACCCCGACAAACCCGTTCGTCTTAACAACCTCGGCAACTCCTTGATCATCCGTTTCGCGCGGTTCGGGGAGCTGAGCGACCTTGGGGACGCAATTTCAATGCTCAGGGATGCTGTTGACCTCACCCCTCATGGCCACCCTGACAAGCCTATCCTTCTGAGCAGCCTAGGCAACTCCTTGATCACTCGTTTCAAGCACCTCGGGGAGCTAAGTGACCTCGAGGACACAATTTCGAGGTACAGAGATGCTGTTGACCTCACCGCTCACGGTCACCCTGACAAGCCTGGCCATCTCAACAACCTCGGCAGTTCCCTCTTCGCTCGTTTCCAGCGTCTCGGGGAGCTGATTGACCTCGAGGACACAATGTTGAGGTACAGACATGCTGTCGACCTCACCCCTTATGGTCATCCTGACAATCCTGCTCGTCTTACCAACCTCGGGGACTCGTTCAAGGCTCGTTTCAACCGCCTCGGGGAGCTGAGTGACCTGGAGCAAGCAATTTCTCTGTATTTGCATGCTGCTTCCGTCCCCATCGGACCCATTAAGGCTCGATTTCACGCATCACAGAAATGGATATCATGTGCTCGGCGTATACACCATCACTCTCTCCTCCATGCATATTCGGTTGCCATCGGCCTCCTTCCGGAACTCGCATGGATTGGCCTCTCTCTTACACACCGCTACTCTGAACTTACGCTAGGTGCCGGTGTAGTGCGGGAGGCTGCTGCTGCTGCATTGGACTCGGGACTCCCGGAAACTGCTGTGGAGTGGCTCGAGCAAGGTCGTTCGATTGTTTGGGGGGAGCTTTTTCAGCTTCGCAGCTCTTATGAAGAGTTGTCGTCTGCTTATCCGTATCATGCCCGTAGACTTCGGGAACTGTCTGCCGCGTTAGAACATGCCAGTGTCACTCGCGAAAAATCCTTGTCCGTACTCTTGGAGCAGAGTCGAAGTGCAGCGCATCGTGGGACAGAGTCCTTGCAACAAGAGGCAGACAAACACCGTACGCTCGCGATCGAACGAGATCAACTGCTCCAAGAGATTCGACGCTTTCCTGGTTTCGAGCAATTCCTCCTTTACAAAGAGTTCCTTCAGCTTCAAGCTTCAGCACACTCCGGACCGGTCGTCATACTCAACGCTGCAGAAAACCGCTGCGATGCATTGATTGTTTTTGCTGATATCGACCGTGTAATTCATGTCCCGCTTCTTGGGTTCACTTTCCAGAGATCCGCGGTTCTTCAGAACACGCTGGAGAGGTTGCTTGGTCATGCTCGTGTTGTACAGTGTGACGACAGGGAGGGGAAAATTTCAACACGAGGCTACGTCAGCTGGGAGTCCCTCTTATCCACCTTGTGGAACGGTGTCGTCAAACCGGTCCTGGATGCCTTGGCTTTCCCAGTACGTCATGTCACGTCACTTGAATTCATAGCTGGTCCGTTGATCCGTCTCTGAACAGACTCCTGGGGACCTATCACGCATTTTTTGGTGTCCGACTGGCCCTTTCGTGTTTCTTCCTATCCATGCAGCTGGTTTCTATGACATCCAGCATTCGCATCCTGGGTATAAAGTATCCGATTTCGTCATCTCGTCATACGTCCCTACTCTCAGTATTCTTGCGCCGTCACCAAATCCCGATGTGGCGCCTAGCCGCGACCTGCGCCTCCTCGCTGTTCGTCAGCCACCCTTAGATGGTCTATCCCGACTTCCAGGTGTGGCCACCGAGTTAGAACACATCAGGACGGTAATCCGAAATTCTCCTTCAGCACGCACCACACTCCTGGAGTCGTCTGCCGGCACGGTCGAGGAAGTGCTTTCCCTGATGAAGGAGGCGGACTGGGTCCATTTTGCATGCCACGGAATCCAAGATGCCGACAGTCCGGCTGAGAGTGGTCTATGTCTCGCCGATCGACGTCGTTTGAAGATATCTGACATTATTGCGCTGTCACGCCCCCGTGGTGGGCTTGCCTTTCTGTCCGCATGTCAGACGGCGATGGGAGACGAGGGTCTCTCCGACGAGGCCATCCATATCGCAGCGGGAATGTTGTTTGCGGGTTACGGGGGAGTCGTCGGTACGATGTGGTCGATCAGCGATAAGCTTGCGCCTAATGTCGCAAGGGACGTCTACAAGCAACTGTTTCGGAACGGCACAAGGCCGGATTATCGGGAGGCTGCGCGAGCGCTGCACGGAGCTGTTGGGCATCTTCGAGATAGTGGCACAGCGTCTTTCGTCACATGGCTTCCGTTCATCCATGTAGGTCTTTGAATGTTCGATGTTTTCTACTGTCACGGTATCGTATGCCCCGTCATGTTACACGGAGAGATCGACTTGCTCGGTCACCTCTTCATATTGAAATGTATTTTATCAAGTAAACATCGCTTGTCGTAGCCGTCGGGAAGGAGTCGACGGAACCCACCTCGAGAGCCCCGACTCGATGAGTGGATCTGTGCACCCAGGCCACGGGAGGAGATAGTTGGATAGTACTGCCCAGTGTTATAGTATTATCTTTCAGAGAGCACGACATCGTGCACCAAAAAGTCCAACAAGAGACTGAGTTATACCCGCTCGATCGCGCCCGTCACCGGCGCCGCACAAGGCATCGGCCGTGCCATCGCTATCCGGAGTCGGACGCTCTCGACGTTGACATCAGCAATCTCGCTCCAACAAGGACCGCATAGAGACACTCACGAACGACTCGGAGATCAGCGCAAAAGGCCGTCGATCGGGTCGTCCGTCTATCGAAGGCTTGCCTCGTGGGCGGTCTGGTCACCAGACTACCCGCACGAAAAAACGGGATCAAAGGTGTGTGGTCTCTCCACGGGCTTCGAATTGCTATCTAACCCTTGTCCATCGAGAGATGCCTGACGGGATTGCGTATAAGACCACCAAGATCACGATAAGAGAGTCGACGCAAACAAAAGGGCGAGTTCGAGACCTTTCCATTCCACGCAACTCTGACCAGCTCACGGCGCGCGTTCTCGAAGTGATGGAGCTGGGACGTCATGGCATCACCGTGAACATACACACACCAGGCGCGATCGACAAGCCAATGAGCAAGTATGTGGCATTTTCATCTCCGCCCGTCCCTATGCACATGCGCCATGACTGTTCGTGAAAAGAAAAGGAAAAGTGCGCGGAACATGGCGTGCAGAAAGAGCGATGAACTCGCACGGGAATAGAGATCGACCAGTATGTCGTTGAGCCTTGACGGGATTCATTTGTGAGCACGATCATCGTAGGCGAGGATTCCGCCAGCTCTCGAGTACATCGGTAAACTGGATTGTAGGCCAGGTGTCCGACATACTACCTCGCGTCTGACGAGGCACATTATGTCACAGGTCAGAGTGTAAAGGCTCCTACCAACTCACCATGACTCGGGCTTGTTGCAGAACATTTATTACCAGCTATTCGCGGAGGCCTTGTGTTCGATTGGTTGTCGCTGTCGTGCTGTTGCAACCGAAAGCGATGTAAAAACGGTCCTATATACTCTATGTATAGGCATTAGTGCAAACATACCCTCGACGCGACGAATCAACCTACTCGCTCCGGATGATTCCATCTCGAATAGCACGGTCCACCAACTCGAGGTGCTCATCCAGCATGTCGAGTCCGTGGTTCTCTTTAGCAGTTTTCACGAGGGCAGACTTTCTTCCTCACTCGTATCCTCGCCCCACAGCATCTTGAGCGTCTTTATCTTCTCGTCCTGCCCCGTAACCTAGAGATACTCGTATACGGCTCTCCAGGAGCTGTCGAGTGCACCAACAACCCAGCTACGTAGGGTCAGTACGACTGTCCGCAGCGTCTTCCTTGGATATTACTCACGAGTGACGCATGCTCATTGCCTCGCCTGCAAAGTGCAGGCACTTTGCAGGCATTTGCTCGCTGCGGGGTAAGTGAGCGACGCATACAAATTCTGGAAGTCGCCAGAACCAAAGGAGGTGAATGCACCTGAGAAAACAATCGGCGCATTATCGCGAGCAGCCTCCTGAGTCCTGCCGACTTATCCACTGGCGTGGGAACCAACTAGAACTTCTATGATCCTGCCGTAAGCAACTCAGTGATAATTCTCAAGACCAACTTGAAGTAGTTTTACAACTTTTGCGCAATCCACTGGCATTTTCTGCATGCACTCCCACTACTAGCTAAACAATGCGCGCAACTCAAAATGACAACAATCGAAGGAAACAGAGAACCGGACGACGGTAGGCTCCAACGACAAACGACGATAAGCCCGGTCGATGGTTGTGCTATGTATGACGGCAACCGATGACAGTCAGTGGACACGTTCCCTGAGGATGATAGTACTGATTTCGTAGTAGTGGCTAAAACATACCCCGATACCTCATCTTTGGTCAATGAGCCAAATTATGGGGTCATCCTTGATGGATTAAAAATATGGTTCTCTCTATTTTCCACGACACACGATTGCTCCATATAACAGGAATGCACTCCATCCCAGTGGGCATAACGCGCTTTCTTCACTGATCATGGCTGCTCAACCTCAGACCGTTTTCTTCTTAGGAGCCACTGGTTACCTTGGTTCTCAATTTTTACTGTTACTGAACGAGAAGCTTCCCCAGCTCCATGTCGTCGCCCTTCTTCGCAGCGCCACGCCAGAGCGAAAGGAACAACTACAAAAGGTGTACGCGAACATTAGCTTCGTCGAAGGCAGTCTCGACGACGACGCTATCATTCAAGAACAAGTCGCGAAAGTCGACATTGTCATCAACTGCGCGAGTTCAGATCATCCTGCGAGCATCAAGTGTATGTTCCTGCCTCTACTTGGAGCGGATCAGGAAAATTGATTAGCTCGCAACTAGCGACCCTCGCCGGACTCGAGACGAACTCGAAAAACAACCCAGGAAAGCCTCCCCTCTATATCCACGTGTCTGGTTGTGGAATCGTCAGCGATAATGCGAGAGGTGAACCTATCGAGTATGTCAAGGAATGGTCGGATATAGGTTTGGATTTAAAACAGTGAGTAAAGAACATCCCGGCCGATCGTTGCCCTTGATACCAATTTCTCTGCACCTCAGATGCAATCCGGCAAATACCCACCTCAATTCGGATATACCTGTGAGTCACCTTGTGGCAATCTCAGGGTAACACACTTTGATTCTACAGGACAGATCGTAGAAGCGGGATCACGTACTGAAAATCCAGTTCGCACGATCATCTACTTTCCAGCTCAGGTATGCCCTTAAATTCGGCGCAATCACGGATTTTGATACTGTGACTGTCTGTAGATTTATGGCGTTGGTGAAGGTAAGCACACGTAACGGTTCACGACAACGGACGAAAGTGAAATAAATGGTTTTGAAGGCATCCAGAAAACCACGCTATGGCTCCGCATTTTTCTTGACATGATGAAGAATGTTGGCTACGCCGGCACTTGGGGATCCGGCGCCAATGCGATGAACAACATCCATGTCAAAGACTGCGCAATGGGTCTATTTCTCGTCCTCCAGGCAGCTCTGGAAGGTAGAGCCGACGAAGGTCTCGAGGGTCTCTGTAAGAGGAATCAGTTTTTGCTTCGACCACCCATATTGACGTCACGGTGATCCTCAGACTTTTCGGCAAGCATGGAGCCTAGAATCACATACCACGAATGGACAAAGGTCATGGGCGACGTGAGTACTTTCAAAACGTGCATTGCTTACTTGACTCATTCTTTCGAGCAGTATTTGTTCAGCAAGGGTATCATCAAGCAAGGTGGTAGCCGCCCGCTGCCCGCTGAAGTTGTTGATCCTCTCGGCAACTGTAAGTCACAGTAATCTCGCTGGAGTGGGCTGTATTTGTTTATCTCGTTGTCCCCAGATGGCTGGTCATTACTTGGCGGGAACCAGTTCGTGAAATCTGAACGTCTTTACAAACTTGGTTGGGAACCAACCGAGACAAAGAAGTTGTCTCTCTTGGACAGTATTACCGAGGCTATCGAGCAGGCTCTCAGAGAGTAAATGCAGGAGTGACCGGTTACCTCGTTAATTCATCAAACCCTTTACAGCATGTATTCCATGACGTTTCGTATGTAGGGGATGTATATACAGAACGAACATGAAACTTGAGCTTGAACTCCCGAGGTAGAAAAAATAAATATCGTACATTAGATCGGTTTTACCGATTCCCTAGGCCACATCACGCCAAAACAACGTCTAGGGTACTTACAAAGTTGATAGTGGTAGTTAAAGGTTAGTTGACCACAGAACGAATCTAGTGAGTGTGCAGGTCAATTTCTGTTTCTAAAGGAACTTCCCGGGATTTCACGTTGGGCTCGAGACCGTGAGGTCGGGGGCCTTTGGGACGCTAGCACTGATGATGAGCCGTTGGCTCGGTGGTACGATATGTTCCGCAGGCATTTCCACGCCTCCTGAGAGGATTCCCACTCGCATCATTGCTAAGAGCTGACGTGTTGATATCCGAGAAACACGCAGCGGCATAGGGAAACACGATCAGAGAGACAACTAAACATTGAATCAAGTAGTCACGCACGTTGTGAGCAGCGTGTGAGTGAGAATATATTCCTCCAAAAAATGCAGCTGTCATGTCCTTGCCGGAGCTCCGGCCCAAGAGGGCTTTGCCCCCCGGATGGTGATCCAGGAACAAGGATGCGTCATGTATAAAACCTGACACCAGCAACAACGTGCGTGTTTTTGATTCCTCTTGGACTGTGGCATCCTGTCAACATGCAACACTACTGAGGGCTCTGGACGCACATGATTCCCACGTCACTACAGGGAGCTCCTCGGGTGGGACAGGCCAAGCAATTGAATCCTGGACGTCCTTGAGAGCCTTGAGCTTCATGGTTAAAGCGCTTTTCTCAATCTCGTTGCTAGGGAATACCCGAAGGTGGGAAGCGAGCCGGAACAACTGGCACATGGCGATAAACCATTTGGTTGGGTCGTACTGCCACCAGCGAAATGCGTTCCTGGAGACCAGGAGGCGCCTGAATGAATCGCGGATGACGGAACACGAGACTGCTCACCGATAATCCATGGGGAACTGATGGTGAAAATTGTGGTACCCTTCCCCCATCGTGAGGATGGCAGAGATGAGGTGATCACGAGGGGAATGTCTGTCATCGTAAGGCGCGCTTCCAAAGTAGTGCGCAATAGAATTAATGCAAAACGTGCTCTGTCAAAGATGTCAGAGCGATGATTCGTGTGTGGTGAGTGAATGACATACGTGATGGCAAGCGGTCATGCGGAGTGCCCCAACGAAATAAAACCCGCCTTGCCAATCCCCATAGAGCAAGCCGGGGATGCACATCGGGAGGATATAACCAACGATGGTCAAAATGACAAAGTACCAACGATGCTGCCACTGCACGAGCGGATCATTCTTCAGATCGGATACATCCGCTGGTCCTGGCCGGAGGTCGGTATCAAATATAACCCACCCGACGTGGGTCCATAGTAAACCTCTCTCCGAATTATAAGGATCGAGGTCTGTGTCGGTGTGTCGATGATGAGATCGATGGCGACGGGCCCACCAGTAACAAGACCCTTGAACCGCACTTGCACCAGCGAGAATGAGGAATACTTGAAGAGGGTAAGAAGCTACGTAGGATCTGTGCGACCAAAGACGATGATAACCTGTTCAAAGAAGACTTTGTAAACGTCGACTTGGAAGTCTTCTGTGACTCACCAGCAGTGATACCTTCGATGTCGGGGTTAGTATCAATGAGTGAGCAAAAAAGCTTCTTAGGACTTACCGAGCATGGAGAAGATATAATAAAGTGCGGCCCAAACGACCGTGCTCGTGAGGAACGGTACTCGAAATAAACCATAGAGGGACAGGGCAGGGGTGATCACCAGGACGGAGAGATTGAACCATCTGATACCAGTAATGTGCGGAAAGCTCTTTGTGAGGTACTCGACGACACGAACGCCAAACATGGCTGGCTAGGACCGACCAGCAGGAGAGCAGGAGAGGCGTCCGGCCAGATTATGTTGGTGGTTTGAGGTCGGGGAATGTAGGTAGGTATGGATTTATATATCATTCCGGCGGGATAAGCTATTTGCTCCCCATGCGTGAAAATGACAAGACTTTCAGCCGGTAGCCACGGTCCAGCATCCAAACACGTCCGTGAAGCATTTGCCGGTCAATGCAAATGGTTCAGAACGGAGGAACAAGATTCGTTGCGGCCCTCGGATCCCGAAGGCGGGTGCCAGCCTTCAAATGAGTCTTACCACAATCGTTGAGCTGCACAAGGGAGTCGTATGCTGCCATGAGAAACCGATCTGTACCGACAGCTCAAAGGTCGACATGAAACATTACTAATAATACGCCTATCAATCAATTTTTTTCGATATCCTTTCTCGGATTCTTTCTTGGCTCCAGTTATCGCCCGCTCCGGGTCTAACTTAAAGCGAAGATTATGATAGCCTTCGTCGGCCATCATCACGACTCAGGCCGCGAAGAGAAGCCTACTCACGACATCGAAGAGCATGCCAACAATACAGCTACGACCCAAAAGCCGGCTTACTGGATTCAGACATTTAAATTTTATAAATTTATAAATAAAGTTTATTCTGAATCGTGACCGCAGTCCGTGCTAGTATGTACATGATCCGACAAAGATAAGAGTCCGTGCCATGGCCTCTATGACCCCAACGGCTCAGCCTGATCAGAATATGACCTTGCAGGAATGATTAAGCCCGCTTCCAACGGCGTGCACAGGTTTGCCTCGGTAGCTGTTGGCAGTGTCCGGCCCTGATCGGCCCCGCCTTGTTTGACGGAGTTACTTTCAGCCGTCGACCCCCGAACTTGGGCAATGGTCCCGCCTGCGGACATGTTCATTCACTGACACTGAGTCTAATGCCTAGAAGTTCGATAAGCTTGATCAATCGATCAATCGATCAATCGATCAATCGATCAATCGATCACCCGTAACAACACTAATTGGCAATTTGGAGTGCATTATCACCCAGGTAGCGGGATGGAACATACACAACAATGGAGCGGATTAGTGAGGCCAAGAAATTACTCCCAAATTAATTGGTGGGCCCTGTGGCTTGGGTCCGATGGGAGCGTTCAAGTCTACTGTAGTAGGGGAAATATTGCTGCTTCTAGACCCCTGCATAGTGAAATTATCACCTTCCGAGCAACTCTCCGACTCTGATAAGATCTGTATGCGACGACAACGAGCAGGCTGCATACTTGCAACCCATCAGTGGGACAAATTCGGAACTTTATCGCTTGACGACTCCTTCCGCCGAAAATTTGAGAGCTGTGATTGGAGGATGGCTGGCACAAAAGGAAATTAAGCATCATTCCTGCGCTAAAACTGAGTTGAATTCGAATTCGCTGGTTGATTCCTCGTTTGCAGATTTGAAGGACGAGATGACCTGCGAAAACCTCGTGTGAGTTCAGTAACCGGGGATGACTCATAGACATACTTCCAACTTGAAATATACCTCCAAGCGAGTTTCTATAGGCAAAGAACGAGCGCGCGCGGTCACGCTTATCTGAGCGATAGCATTCCGCATGCAGCAATGAATCATGGACATGATCATACTAGATGGGAATACCGACAACATCATCCTCCGCTGTCGTCGGGGAAATCCTTCCAAAAAGTCCAAAAAAGAAGCTCGAATCTGAAACGAAACATACCTGGCGTTCAGTGAAATTGCAGAGACAGGTAGAAAAGAAGATTCCGACAGTCGAACAAGGGAAACTCATTCGAACGGACCCAGCGGTTATAAAAGCGTAGATGGTCGGACAATGTGGCCACGAAATGCGACGCACCATACGATGCCCGTAAGCACAGATGTCGTCAGAGAGCGCAATGGCAAATTCAACTGTCTCGAAACTATCTAGAGAGATGGGGGAGTCATTGCATGTCCAAGTGCGCAGAAGCAAAACAGAATAGACCAATCTGGAAATATCTCAAAGTAAGAATGGCAAATGCTACCGCACTAACGATCGGTACCGCTGCTCACATATCCTCCCGCCAAAATCCTCGTATCTTCAATCGATACGCTAATCGATAAAGACTGACTTTAGCTGTCAGAAAGGAATAACGCTGGGCGCAACTAAAACGGTTGTTGGAAACTCACTCACAAGAGCTGTAGCCATGGCTAGGATATAAGAACATCGATCTGCGAGGGTTGGTTAAATGTAATCAGAATCATAGCAGCCGGGTGGTGCCGGATCAACCGGCCGCGAGAAGCCAGAAGAAAACATTGTCATGATCGAAGTATCGGTAGCTACCGCAACCGTAGTCTCCCGTAGACCTGTGATAGGTCAAAACTCTGCAGAAGTGTAAGTATATTCACTCACTCACCCTGGCACGGACTCGTAGGCTATGCTAGCCACAGAGCTAAGGTCCGACCTAAGGATCCATGATGATCACAAAGTCGGGCTCCCTGGCTGCTTGGTCTCGTACTGGTCGACGCGAGGCGCTACGCATCTCTTTTAAGGTCACTTGATCCCCCTGCATGTCTCGAGTGTTCATTGGACGAGCCCATCTGTTTCAGCGTATTGGAATGAATCGCCTTGTCGGGCCCATCGTTGCGAACTGAGATTTGGTCTGAGTAAAAAAAGCAAATATGACATTGCGCTACTCTCTAAGAGGTGACCCCGTCAGTTTGAGAATTTTGTGGTGCACGGTGATGAACGAGCGAGTGGTGGGGTAGGTTGTGTGGTGAGTTGTGGTAGACCGTAGTGGTTCGAGTTGACTCATAATTTACTGCCAGTGATATCAAACGGACAATCGTACGATATCGGCCGCTACTGCTAAGATCCCGCTAGCTTTACCAAAAATAAACAAACAACATGGTAACAGTGGTAAGTATCCCCGTATAACTGTCACAGACCGGTTGGCATTTAAAGGTGTATGGTGTCGTTATCAAATGGATATCAATCCATATTGGGGCGGTCAGTTTCGAGGCAGACTGTCTCACTGGTGCGTTGTTTCGATTTATTGTCCTGTTCCCTTTTCGCGATTACTCAGTACTCAGTACTCAGTGGTTCCTGTCGTCACTGGTTCATGCCGTGCCCTCGCCAGTTGTTCGTCTATCTCTCGTGCGCGCTTTTCTTAGTTAGGATTGTGTCGCTACTACCAGTCCGTTTTGCGTCGCTGTAATCCGAGGCACGTCAGTTAGTCCGTGTCATTCTAATTGGCTAAGTCAAGGCTAGGTTGCGTCATACCCTCTGTCAGGGGTGCGGGCTATCTAGTGACTCGGCGATATAGGGGTTGGCCTAGCTTCTCGACTGCTCCCGCCATCCCATAGGCCCACTCTGGTTATTCCTCGGACTCGTGTCCGTTACTTTCTCGTATGTTCTCTTGCCTATGACTTCAGGGGCCCTTACCAACCTGAATTCTAGAACACAAGCAAGTTCCGCTCTTGGCCTTTCACTTAACGATGGTTGTGTCTGTCTTTGTCATGTTGACAATCGCTATTGCAATAGCGTCAACGACGAGGGCCGCTATCTCCCCAAATCTCACATTGCCCCCTGGTGCTGTGGTACGTTCTCTACCGTGCCCACGAGAGGAAATTGTTGACAAACCCAGTACATTGATCCGCTCGAATACAATGTCGTGGGTGCAAATTACGCTGAATGGCGTACGAACAACTCTTTCCTGGGTTTCAATCCCACGAACTCAACCCCACCATTCATCCAAATCTTCGATCCCTCTTTCCTCGAAATAACAGGACCGAATGCAACTATTCGGCTTGTAGCATCGCACCCAGGCTTTTCCTTTGCTCACGAAGCACCGATCTACGTGCCCAACATCAACGCCGTTTTCTTCTCCAGCAAAAGTGGCGGTAATCTCTCATATAGTGGCTGGTACAATAATAGCGTCGTCTCGATGCTCAACATGACGGAAGTCGATAATGCGCTTGCTAGCACCATGGGCAGGGTCAACATAGCAACCCAGACCGTGAGTAGAACTTGCAGTAGATGCTAGTGGAAAATTACCCACACTCGGTCAGTTAAACGTTTCCGACAATGTACAAATGGTCAATGGAGGCACGGGGCCATACAAGGGAAATCTTCTCTTTGTCACGTCAGGTCGTGCCCTTCTGCCTCCTTCAGTTGTACTCGTGAATCCCAGCCCACCATACAATAACACCGTCCTGTTGGACAACTTCTACGGCAGGCAGTTCAACTCACTAAACGACGTCAAGATACTGCCTGGCACTGATATCTTGTTCTTCACGGACCCCTCGTAAGTTTTCCATTGAACTGGGGCACGAACGATGCTGACAGACCCGTGTAGTTATGGCTGGCTGAACGGATTCCGTCCTGAACCAATGTCACCTTCACAGGTCTACCGCTTCGATCCATCGACTGGTCAAGTCCGAGTTATCGCGGACCAATTCGTAGAGCCAAATGGGATCGCTTTTACCGCAGACGGCAAAACTGCATTCGTGTAAGTAGCATACTGATATCTAGGCTTAATCCACTGCGATGATTTACAAATAAATCGTCAGGACCGACACGGGTCTAGCCGGTGGTTTTTTGGGAAACAACCAGACACGTCCCGCTACCATGTGAGTTCCCTTGGAGTCTTGGAGTCGTTTGTTCTTAGCTATCATTTCTCTTCCTGCAACAGTTACCAATATGACGTCGATCCAGAGACCCAGTCGTTCACAAACCGCTGTGTCTTTGCTTACAGCGATTCTGGCATCCCAAACGGCATCCAACTTGATTCAAACAACAACGTGTTTTCGGCATGTGGGGAAGGAACACATGTATGGAACTCCGGAGGCGCCCTCATCGGAAAATTCTATATAAATAGCACGACCCCCGAGATGATTTTCACAAATTCCGGTCTCCTCATATTCGACGAGGAAAATATATATCTGGCCAACATCAAGGCGCAGGGTATCAACCTGACTGCACGTTAGTTGGAGATCAGATACACTGTCATCATCTAAAGTGAGTCACTGCTCATGATTTGTCGTGTTATTTGCTGGAAGGCAGGTCAGATGTTTGCGTGCTTTGTCTGCAGATTCAAAACAGTTCGACATGGTTTGGGTTCTCTGTCTGATTTCGGTAAATAACGCCTTAAAACCTGTGTCATAGCATGTTGAAAATTGCACGGTCTTTCTCGGTTGGCGCGTCGACCGAAAGGTGATATCGGTCTTGTGTTGCAGGTCGAGAAATTTTGGATGGCGTAGTTCGACCAGTGGTGGCTGAGCTGAGTAGGCAATTGGGTCACGTTCTAGTATTTTCCTGCATCGCCACCCGACACAGTGTTTCGCGAGGGGTTCCTTTTCCCGAAGCGCGTCCGCAAAGAGTAGCAGGAATCACGGTCATGATCACCCCTCGAGCGACGTAAAAGACTGGCATGACATTTGGCTCTTCCAGAATACGTCTGCTTTGCGGGGAATGGGAAGCAAGGAAGCAAGATTAGAAACACCGGCGCTCGCCAGTCCAGCTCGGAAACCACTCCGCCACAACTCTTGTTTTACACCCTCCCTCAGCGAGGACTATTAGCGCTCTGAGCGCTCATTCGACGACGGGCGCCGGGATTGGCATCAGGAAAGAAGTCGGGATGAGTGCACTGTGTCCTGGACGAGGCGCATCTCGTCGAGGACTTGACCTTTGCGTCCGGCCGCACGCACACACGCCTTATCCACTCTCATTCCCATTCACATCCGCATCCTCACTTGCATGCATACAGTGCGTCGTTGTTTGACGAACATCTCAGGTGCGCGATGAGCGGCGACGATCTCAGTGCGGGACTTCGAAGGTCGTCACTCTGGCCAGCTCCGCCGATTAGTAATGGGCCGCACCCATCTCTTGCCCGTCTTCCTGAAACATCTAGAGTGCCCACTGGACTCATTCATCTTGTTTCAGTTTATTGGAACGAACCGCCTCGGCGTCATTGCGAGAATAGTAGGAAGGCGCTGTGCTCTTACGAGAATTACATACATTACTATGCGGCTTAGTCGCAAACAAAGGTAAATACCTCATTGTGCTCTTTGACTCCGAGTCGCTTATCGAGGTAGCGTCTAGGAAGTCCTTTACCCTGAGGTTTCTGGGCTCGGTGAGCATGTGGGATGATCCATTTGCTAATTTACTTCAAAGACGGATCAAGTTGAGGACATCACGGTGACACCATTTACGCAAAACCCCTGGAGACGTGCTCCTTCTCACTGATCTGTCTTGCATTGTGATGGTCAGGTGACTCAAGGCTGGCGCGGAGGGTTTTGAGCGGGCCCGATTCAGGTGACGAAAAGTCGATTCAGGCTATATGAGCGGTGATGTTTCGAGAAGGTGGGCCTAAACTTGTTCGAGCCTTACGTGCCAACTTGGTGTGAGCAGGGACGACAGGGTTTCAGCATAAAGACGAGTTACTTTCTCAGCCTTTTATCCAGCGATGGTTGTGTCTGCCCAACCTGTGTTGGCAATTGCTATTGCGGTAGCGTCAACGACGAGCGCCGCTGACTCCCCAGGTCTTACGTTGCCCCCTGGTGCTGTGGTATGTTCCCTACCGAAGATCACGAGAGGAGGTTGTTAATGCGCTCAGTACATCAACCCGCTCGATTATAATGTCGTGGGTGCAGATTACGCTCAATGGCGTACGAACGACTCTTTCGTGGGTTTCAATCCTACAAACACGAACCCACCCTTCATCCAAGTTTTCGATCCCTCCTTCCTCGAAGTAACAGGAACTGATGCAACCATTCGGCTTGTCGCGTCGCACCCAGGCTTTGCCATTGCTCACGAAGCACCGATCTACGTACCCGACCTCAACGTCGTTTTCTTCGCCAGCAACGCTGGTGGCAGTCTTGGATACAGTGGCTGGTACAATAACAGCGTCGTCTCGATGCTCAACATGACGGAAGTTGATAATGCACTTGCTGCTACTATGGGCGAAGTGAACGTAGAAATTCAGACCGTGAGCAGGCTTTACAATGAACACGAGGAGGAAGTCGCTCACGGCTGTTCAGTTAGACCTTTCTGACACTGTACAGATGGTTAACGGAGGCACGGGGCCATACAAGGGAAATCTTCTCTTTGTCACGTCGGGCCGTGCCCTTCTGCCTCCCTCAGTTGTACTCGTAAACCCCAGCCCACCATACAATACCACTGTCCTGCTGGACAACTTTTACGGCAGACAGTTCAACTCACTAAACGACGTCAAGATACTGCCTGGCACTGATGTCTTGTTCTTCACGGACCCCTCGTAAGTTTTCCATTGAACTGGGGCACGAACGATGCTGACAGACCCGTGTAGTTACGGCTGGCTGAACGGATTCCGTCCCGAACCGATGTCACCTTCACAGGTCTACCGCTTCGATCCATCGACTGGTGAAGTCCGAGTTATCGCGGACCAATTCGTAGAGCCAAATGGGATCGCCTTTACCGCAGACGGCGAAACTGCATTCGTGTAAGTAGTATACTGATATCTAACAATCCACTGCGATAATTTACAAATAAATCGTCAGGACCGACTCGGGCCTGGCCGGTGGTTTTTTGGGAAACAACCAGACACTTCCGGCTACAATGTGAGTTCCCCTGGACTCGTTTTTTCTCAACTAAGCTTGCAACAGCTACCAATATGACGTCGATCCAGAGACCCAATCGTTCACAAACCGTCGCGTCTTTGCTTACAGCGACTCTGGCATCCCAGACGGCATCCAGCTTGACACGGCTGGTAACGTTTATTCGGGGTGTGGGGATGGAATACACGTGTGGAACTCCGGGGGCGTCCTCATCGGGAAACTCTTTTTAAACAATACGATCCCCGAGATGATCTTCACAAATTCTGGCCTTCTGATTTTAGACGAGGAAAGGATATATCTCGCCAACATCAAGACCCAGGGCATTGATTTGACTGCATAGCACTCGTAGTTGGAAATCGGGCGCGCTGCTAGGCTGCGGAATGTCTCACCGGTCGGCTGGATATGGTGTTACCGCTGAGGGGATTCGGACCGCTGAGAAAACACATGTATGCCCCTTGTACTCACTAGTAGTGCCTGTGGCGATTGATTGGCTCGGACTCCATTTAGTGGCTGTTAAGTTCACGCGTGCCTTGTTCTGACGGAATCTATAGTAACCTCTCAACACGTGTCCACGGGATTCAAGTTAGACAGCATCCATTCTTATATGCTGCGGGAGTCACGCTGGCAGACATACATAGCCAACGTGGCTTTCTTCATCAGGCCACGTATATGAAGTGTCGACGATGTACGGCTCTGGAAGTGGCCATCGTGCACCAGGAAGATCAAGAAGGACGCAGAGCGATCCAGGACACCCGCATGTGACCCCACCATACACCGTACGGTGGCCAGCGCCAGCACGCCGAACCACCGAACCCCAGGGAATGATCGCTGGCATGCCCTACCCGCAGTCTCCCCAATCTCCCTCTCGTAGCTCGTCCGTCGAGCGCATCGGAGACCCGTCCGTCTCCCGTGCGGGATCACTCCTCCCACAGTACCAAGTATTCGACTCGCCGAATGGAACGAGTCCACCGACACCGGTCTCCCCCCGATCCCCGTCACCTCAGCCCGCCGGGCACCAAAGAAGCTCTTCCAGGCAAGGAAGCATCAGGGCGCCACAGGGGTCTGGACCCTTTATCAAGGACGTCCCCCAGCCGACCCGGTCGGCGCTCAACGTTTCCTCTGCGATCATGCCCGTGGCGCCACATCCACATCCGGCCAGCTGGGGACAAGGACAAGGCGTCCCAGTCGGATCTCAGAGTCCACCCACAACCACGCCTTCCCAGAGTACAGGCATGCAACGCCATGGATCGCACCACACTATATATCAACAACCGCCTGCAAGCGTATACCAGAGTACGAGTGGGACGCACCTCTCACACCATCATTCTACCCTTCACCATCCTGGCACTTCACATCAACATCACCCTGCACACCATCGTTCTCGTTCCCGTTCTCGGTCCCGAGTTCCGAGTACTGCTTCGCATCGGTATGCGTCGGGCAACACACAGCCCGTGTATGGTCACGGAAGCTCCGCGACCTTGAATGCCTCGCGCACCTCGCTAAACGGTGGCGTTCCTTCTCAGAGGAACCACCATGCAATATCGCCGCCCCCTGGCATGTCCACCTCATATCATCCAGGTACCGGGCCTACCCACATGGCCTCGGGATCATCTCAGAGATCCCACTCGCAAACGCGTGTTCCTCCATCGAGCACACCCATGATACCACACTCGGCTCACAAGCTAAAGGAAAGACCGCCGACTCCTCCAACACCGCCGCTCGCCGCGAACGAGATCCGTCGCACGACGCAGCTGCCCGCAAACTATGACGGTCAGACGCAGACCCATTATGTAAATATGCTTCTCGCACTGGATGATATCTCGCCACTCTTCAACATTCTCGCCTCGTTCTTCACCTGGATCTTACTTGCCGGGTTCTTGCTGTTCCCAGGCACTTTTGCGTCTTGGCAGGATGAGCCAGCGGGATCCGCTCAAAGTGATATCCTGAACGTGGTCAATAATGTCTCACTGTGAGCCTATTCTTCGGATAATGTCGCATTCATTAACCTTGGCTTGGATGAAGATATGTCATTGCATGGATTTGCACAGGTATCGGGGCATGTGGAATGATCTGGTTGTGGTGGAAATGGCAGAGAAATTATGTCTGGATTACTAACCGCATCTTCATGTGAGTAACACACCGTTGAAAGGCTACTTTCGCCTCACGTTTTGCCCACAAGCCCTGGGTGCCTCAACTCCGTTGCCGGGGTAATCTCAACCTTGTCGAGTATCTACGGCGCACAGGCCGGTGTGTTTGGGAAAACCGAGATATCGACGATTATCGTGACCGCGGCGTTGTCGGTGATCTGTGGGCTATTGGTGCTAGTGTATGAGTTCTGGTTGTTACGAAATCTCAAGACGGAACACGATCGGGAAGTGGGGGTCGAAATGGCAGGAAAACATGGAGAAGGCATCTTGAGAGAGCAAAGGGACGATCGGGATGAAGAGGCGTAGGATGACGAGAGCATAGACAGCGCAGCCACGGGCTATTTGGAGATCCCCTAGACTTATACGAACGTTAAGAACGATGCAACAAACGCATTCACTTGGTGGGATCGCGAAAATATTCAACGTTTGCAGGACCACAACGTGAACGGAACACCTGTGCGGCAGTGTGAATAGAGAACGCGGAAGGCCACCATGGGCAATTTCCCTCTCGGAAGTGAATCAAGGACACGAGTTTACCGCGCGCCGAGGAAGCTTCCGCTCCTCGAGGCAATGCGGTGTTGGGAATTGCACAGGACCACGAAGCGGCTGTGTAAAATGACTATCGGGAGTAATACGCTCCGGGGTGAGGAAAAAGAAAATAGGGGTGTGGATTGTGTCATTGTAACAGATAGCAAATAGTCATTACGGAACGCTTAGCAGCTGGGCCACCTTGGAGGCCACTTCCGAAGAAGAGAGATCGTCCAGCTCGACGTGCTTCTCAACACCGCGCTCTGCGAAGATACGTTAGTACAGCCATCAACGCGCGTGCGCCGAAGGGCACGGAAACGCACCAAAGCGAGCAAACACACGTGCGGGGGTGCCGGTGGCCTCCCTGATCAAGACGGGCAAGTCTGGGTTGTGTTTCTTGATGACAGGATACTCGGAGACGACGAATTGGCTGTTGGAGTCAGTGTTTCTGGCGGCAAGGAAGCGCGTGTGGGCGTACCGGGTGCCCGCAGACGCCTGGGCTGTTTGGCAGCACAGGACACGGATCTCGCGGAGAGCTGGCGAGAGTGCCTTTGCAAACGAGGACATGGCGGAGATGATTGAGAGTGGTTTGAAACGATTACATAATATCGCGCGTGGTTGCCAGGGATGGGAAACTGTAGCAGACCGCTCTTCGTTGTCCTCAACGGCTGCCCGCCCCCGAAGCATCCTCGACACCGCCATGGACGACGAGCAGAAGCGACAACAGGAAGACTGGCTCGACAGTCGCAAGAACAGACTCCCTTCCTTCACCGAGGTCTTGTCGAGACGGACAAGACCCCCAGTTGACTTGTTCATGTTCTAGTCGGTCCCCCTCACCTCTCACGTCGAGTGGCCTGTTGACTTCCGTCATAACCAGCTTATTCCTTCAGCGCGAGGGTGCAGAAGACATATTAGACTTTTGGCTCGACGTTCAACAGCACGAGAACCTCTGCAGAGCCTACTTCAAGGACGTTCGCAAATCCGGACGAACCATCAAGGAGGACTGGCCCCAGTATTGGGACTATGCGCGTCGGCGCGGCTCAATATATGGGACGGTCGTCGGCCTCCAGCCGAACCCGGGGAAACGAAGTACCACTAGCACTGCCGACTTGCTGAACGACCAAGAAAAACAAGCTCTCGCCGCTGCCGGTGATGAGAAACGAGGCGGTCGCTCAACTAGCCCGCGTCCACGGACCCCTGGTGTTGACAAGGAACGAATCGCGTCTGCGTCTCCTGCTGCCGAATACGATCCTCCTCGTTCGACAACCCCGTTCTCACTTTCAGGACGCACACCCACACTATTCAACCTGCGACGAGCTTCACGTGCCCCTACGATCATTCCTCGCTCTGCCGCTATCACCCGGACGGACCTTGTTGCGTCTGCGGAGCGCATCTATCTGCGGTATCTCTCCCCTGCAGGCACCGTGGGCTCTCCCGAAAATCATGAGATCTACCTTCCTCCTGCGCTGCGTATACACTCTTTTCCATTGAGCAGCACACAGGAGCCCACCACGCAGAGTGAGCTGAATATGTTGGCACACATCCCCGATATGTTCCACGCACAAAAGGAGTACTGCTTCCGCGCTATGGAGCAAGACGCATTCCCGCGCTTCCTGAGAGCCAAGGCCTTCGGCAATTTGACTCCCCTATCTGCTCTTGTACGCCTCGTGTTGGGATTGCTCATACTCTGGATCGGGCTGGCTACCGCATTTTCCCTCATTTTCCTCGATGTACAACCAAAATCCAAACGCTTCTTCGTGAGTTTCTTTTTTTTCCAGGATTCGCTTGCGATCATTTGTAACATTTTTTCTCGCAGCTTTTCCTCCCCTTCACGTTCGCTATCCTCTTCCTCATTTCACACCAATACGAGCTTGATCCGGTCCTCGTGTTTTTGGGCCAGTCGGAATCAACCCCTTTCCGTACGCTTACTATCCGCGAGCCTTACGTGAAGAAGCTGCTCCTTGGCCGTGCCATCTGGGTTACGACGCTCGTCGCGATCTGCGTGACTGCGTTGACCTTGATATTCTGGGCTGTTCCAGGCCACCGATTGTGATTTTCAGAGCCGCGCGGTGGTTTGTGACGCAATTCAGGAGGGAAGTGAGTGCATGTACAGGCCGTCACTGAGCAGGGACTGAGTGTGGATTGGAACTTGACCTGACGTTTACTCGACTGGATAATCTCACCCGGCAGAACTACCTTTTTTCTTATTCTCTTATCTAGTTATTCCACCATCTCCCTTTTGCCCACCCTTTATATTCTATCCTAATTCTTTCGATTTCATGTGCGTTCATCCTCATCGTTTTGCTCCACGGTTTTGTTTTGAGCCTCTTAATACTTTCTTGTTACCCCAGGTGCATTCACATACCCCGTCATCCCTTTCGCCTCTGCCGCGCACAATAGGCACCACTAGGCTACATCGTTATGCTGTCTCACTCGTTTTGGAAGCTCCCATTGACTTCCTCTGTGGAACCAACTCCATATTTTTTTACGACCTGTTACACTCCTCCCGTTTCTTGTTCGTCTGTTGTGCTGCAGAGACTCTGCGTGCGTTAGAATTCAATGTATTTCCATGGCGTCAGGCGTGGTAATGCAACGGGATCCAAGGGGACGATTCAATCTCGCAACCGCTTGACCCTCGAATTGGCGTTTCATTCAATGACGGTGTCTTTCAAGTTTCCACAGCTGTGACCCTTCTGACATCCCAATCGGTTGCGGATTCAATATTCAGGGGCGTTTGAAGGACGCGTTCCTAGACCCACTCTGGAATCCGTTGGAGGTGTTGATAGGAGTCCGGGAGAATTACTTCCGTCTACCCCTGCCTGTCAGGGCTCAAGGGGGCGTGTGGGTCAATGGCAAGAAATCGAGATGCGGCGTGGCCTAAGGAAACGGGATCAAACTCGGTGCTTGGAACGGGTATGTACAAGATCGTCCCACGGATGAACCTCAACTGTCGTTGGGCAATTAAAGTGACAGCGAATACATGCATATGTATATCCCGATGAGCTTATGTGGACATGAAGAGGCGTCGTCCCCTTCCGTCTCATGGACTCGAACGCGGGGGTCAGCGGATTGAGGACAAGAACAAATATTGGATCAGTCCACGTATCCAGCACGAAATTTCCCGGTCGGGATATTTTTCAACGACCAGCGTGAGGTACACTAGATACGCACAAAAAACGTCCGACTTGCCAAGCCGCCATAACACGAACAAGAGCCCTTGTTCGAATGACACCCAACCGCGCGCGCCACCCGCTAGCTGATCGTCAATTTGTAAGCCGAGCTGAAAGAGTAGAAAAACGCGTGAATGGATGGAATCGGACAAGGAGGGGATGACTGCACGTACGTCGTCAAAGTGGCGCTTCCATATGTCGCCTCCGCTCCGGCCTGCGCAGTCACGAGGTACTCTGAAGAGCCGACATAACCCTCGTTAATCAGGTACTATGGAACCCGTTGCATCAAAAGCCGGATCAAAAATGTGTGGTGTGGTGAATCCCTCACTGTTAAAAATTCTTTGATGTTACCGCTGAAGGAGGTTATGGCACCGCTGACGGGAAGGAACGAGTAAACCTTGTTGGAGTTGTTGGTGCCCAAGTACAAGTTCCTGCGATACAGCAAGGCCAAGTTTAGGACGCGGTACGATCCCTCTGAGAAAGTGGCTTACCAAGTGTGACCAGCGATCGCGAGGTTGCTCGCGACAGGGACTGCTTGGCCGTAGTAGTCATATGTGTAAGATATAGGCCCTGCGTTGAAGTTGGCGAGCCAGATCATGACCTCGTTCAAGTTGGAACCGCCAGCGGTGCCAGAGGTGAAAAGGTCGTAGGCAACATTAGACACGACCGTCCCGGAGGCACTCTGAGACCAATTCCAGCTCGACTACGGCGTCGACCTCAGTGGGGAGATACAGGAGACGACGTGCTACGCGAAACGCACCTGCATGCTAGAAATCGCACCGAGTTCCTTGTTGATCCCAGCGTTGAGTTGAATGTTGGAGAAGCTCTTGATGCCAGTTTCACCCGCCCACGACCACTGCGTGGTCCATTTCACGATGCTGCTTTGGACGGATTCGAGCGTAGAGCACTGCCAACTAGAGGTTGTACCAGACGTGCCCCAATGATTGGTCAACAGGGAATACGAGCCAGATGTGATCGTATCGTACTGCCCGCAGGCTGTGCTGGCCCGAGGCTCAAAAGGAGAGGCAGAAACGAGTGGAAGGAGTAAAAGGAATGCAGGCCAAGAGATCATCGCGAATGAATTCACGAGACATGGAGATTGGCCTGCTTAAATATCCACACAGAAAGGTGTGGTTGGCAAGTGGAGGCTTTTGGAGGCCCTAACTACATGTCGCGGTTGGCAGAATCACGGAGAAAGAGTTGCAAGCGACCCGACCGCCACGCGTAGCCGTTACACCAAAAGGTAGAATACTGAATGGTTACCCATTCAGTATCACGGCGGTATATGTACTAGTTACGGGACCTAGGTAAGCCAGCGTGCTTACAAGAATTCGGGTTCGCGGAATCAAACTTACTCGAACTGCAGAGCGGTGGTGGTTCGCAGACAATACGCAGTCACCTTGGTGCTGCGGTTTCATTGAGATCCGGGTTGTAGGTCTTGGGAAATCGAACTTGAAGGGTCTGTGTATGGAGGGGCAAGTTTTAGCAAGATATGAAACATCAGAGGGGAGCATCACAAATCTGCGTCATGGTGACCAGTGACTTTGGGAAACTCTCGCCCTTGTAAGTAAGGGAATTTCTCCACTCGAGGGCGTTTAATCAAGAGCCACGGTGGTGCCAAGCGGCGACGAGAAGACTCGGAAGCTATCCCAGCAACGCCGTTAAACTCTTAGCTAGGAGATTGTCATACTAGTAGCGGACGTTCAAGTGGCGGAGGGTTACCGTAAGCTTCTCGATGTTCCGGCGATCGCAGCTCAGCTTACCAGATATTGGCACGTATCACCAGGTACCGTTAGAGTCGTCCCAGCCTGTCATGCAATCCACGAACTGAAACACACAACATGAAGCATGATACGTACAGGGTCCTACAGCCTAGTACAGGTCCAAGTGAGTAAGCTGACAATGAGTTGGCGAACGTCCTTCCTGAGGCGCTTTTCGGAGATCTCGATCGTATTTGTGTTATATATCCTTATACATCCCAGGCTGCACCAGTTCACCAAAGTACTAACTCTCCCGCTTCTACCAGTTTCCAGTCCTGATCAGGGAGTGCGGGTGGGTTAGGGGGAGCCACGGAGTTACGCTGTGGAGGCGGAGGAAGGGCTGGCAGACTGGACAGCGGTGGTTGTCTGGGAGGGGCTTCGGGAGGTGGGGGGCGAGCTTCCGTTGGTCGACGTGACGCCATTCGAAGCCACATGGGCTCGCCGACGAACTGGTGGTGGTGGCGGCGGCGGCGGCGGTGGTGGTGGTGGTGGTTTCTTCTTAGGTGCTACATCCTCACTCCGTCCCACTTGGCGGACCCAGTCCTGGATGAATTCTTTGTTCTCTTCAATGATGTCCGCGGCAATCCCTTGACTCTGGAGATTTCGAACAAGTGAAAGCCACGACTCGTCATCGTGTTTGAATGAACCGTGTTGATGCCCTGGGGTCGTTGGCTTGTCGGTCCGGCCACCTTTCTTGGCTTTCTTCGGCTCCGGAGGAACCTTGGTAGCTTTCTCCGCATTGCGAGTTGTAACTTTGTTGTAGAACAAATTTGCGTCTTTCTCTTCAGGGAAGAGGACGCCAATCTTGCCCTCCTAGAAAGAGTGTATGTTTGAGTCATCATTGCCTGGCCGTACGACCAACTCACGTCGCCAGCGAAAGAGTGGAAGAATGGCCGGTCCTTGTGGTACTCAAATTGGGCGTCAAGCTCGTGTTGCCATATGACACCCCGCGTGCCAGCGAAATCAACCAGCTTGAAGACGAACGCGCCCTTCGACCTGTCGTAGGTGAACGCCAGTGCTCCCTCCAGCCCGTCGCATGACCATTTGTCACGCCGAGCCTGCGGATGCGCAAAGCAGATGCGAGCATGCACCGCAGTAAAGATCTTGTTGGACGAGGATGGAACTGCGGAGACGACTTTTGCCTTTTGTTCCGGGGTTAGTGACTTGGAGGGCATTTCAAGGGAGGGGGAAGGAATTCGAAAATGCCAGTGGTGAAAATACTTGGGCGGGAGTGAGCCTGCTCGGGCTCAACTGGCGGCGCTCCCACATCGCCTCTCCCGACTTCGGGAACGGTCTTTTTTTTGCCGCGCGCACGTCCGTCCATCGATCGGGTGCAGTTCTCAC
>JBBPNE010000347.1:0-26018 GCA_038090735.1 Xerocomellus amylosporus | reverse complement strand
TGTGCTCCTGGGCAGGATATCTGACAACAGGGCTGGGCGTCAGAGCCACCCGCTTCCCCACAAAGTTTTGCCCACCTCGAAACTCCGAGGATATTGGGAACCTCTCCAGGATCGAGGATGCAGTACGAGACTCCACTGTACGTCGTCCCAACGTCGAAAGCAAGCACTAACTTACGAGAGAGGCCACGATACGGCTTGCGGGAGGGCATGTTGTGGGCTCACGTTGCTGTGCGAGTTGGGCAAGTTGAAGAGCTGGCGAGGAGCAAGTACCCTTGAAAGTTGAAACCCAGGTCGCCACAGACGGACACGGCGAGACGAGGACAGTGGCTGCCACGCATCAACGTTTCAACGGACAGGAATGCATTCATTAGTTGCACCCACACAGCATGTGATTAGTTCAAGGGGGGTTTGATGTAACATGAGGAACACCTTAACGGGGCACCTTTGAGGACATCGGCACCGAAGAAGGGTGAACACACTAACCATGAACACTCCACACATAATGGTTAGTGATATCGATTTACCTTGGCCTCGTATCGGCTCACCCATGTCTACCCAGAGCCTCTAGTGCAGAAGCACAACAAATCGGCCGGGAAAGTACCCAGCAAGAGGAGTGCCAGGGCTCCGAAAGTAGAGTAGGCCACCGATGAGCCAGGCACCTCAATGTCCGAAACACCGAGGAGATCCGGCTGGCCCCGAAAGGTACCAACTCCCATGGATGCTGATTACCCCATGCCCGAAAGGAAGACCAGCAGAAAACGAACAGCCACTTCTGCAGAGGACAATACACCCACTCCAAAGAGGGCCAAGCGCAAATAGTAGTAGCTTCAATTGGCTTGTACATGATAGGGACACCATGAGTCTGCAATGAATTCAATGCACATGTTCATATTTGTATGTACACCCAAGTAGGATAAAGCTACACATCAAGATACAAATGTTTCTAAGATTCCTAGCAGCCACCTACATCACCATGTCATCATCTTGTGCCTCTTCTCCATATGCAAGGAGAGCCAGGACTAGGCAAATGCATGGGTATCACATACCCATGGTGGGTCATGGCTCCGGCTCATGGGTATGGGTACCATGGGGTATGGGTAGGGGTCCACCCTTCTGATACCCTGGCCTTGACCCATACCCATGGAGTGGGTGTGGGTCGTGGGTATGTACCCCAGATGGGTATGTACCCCAGATGGGTATATGCCATGGGTATAGGTGGGTGAGGGTTGAATGGGTATGTACCCCAGATGGGTATATGCCATGGGTATAGGTGGGTGAGGGTTGACTGCGTACAGACCCACACTGACCAGTGTATCTCGACCCTCCCAATAGGCTTCATTAATTGCTTACAAGCTTCCTCCATTTCAAACCTTAAAATTGTTGTGCTAAAGGGATATTCTATCGAGAGCCACTCCTTGCATCCATCCTCATTCACCATGCATCCCAATATCTCCTCCCTCACAAATAAACAAGTCACAAAGTTGACAGATAAAGCTAAAGCTGCTCTCGACGACAAATTAGGTTCAGGCACATCAAAGAAGCACAGAACCCCGGACCAAGAAACCGGCAAGACAACCCTCAAGCGCCGTTGTGTCGAGGTCGAAGAGGTCGAGGACAATGACGACCAAGGCGCACACAAAGCTTGGCCCATGCCGGATAATAGTGACTCCATCCTGATTAGCTGTGATGATGAGCAGAGCACAAACAACACAGATGCGACAGAGATCAAGACCAACATGACCCCTGAGGAAGAGCTTGGTAAATGATGAACCACATCTGAATGCAGGTCTGCTCGCTCACATTATCTTCCAGCACATATGATGAAGGATTGGACCTCACCTATCTATGCATTTTTCCAACCAACTCCCATCATTGACGTGGTCGGCACTCGGCACTCGCATGTCTTCAAGTGCTGTGTGAGGGGTTGTAGGGCCAGAGTACGTCGGTATCTTGACACAACTGATGCGCGATCCACTGGGAATATGCGAAAACACGCCAAGAAGTGGTGGGGGTCAGAAACCTTGCAGGCTGCAGATAGCGCAAAGGATGCGGCTGAAGTTCGTGATAATATCGTTGGCAGTATCCTGCGCAATGGGTCAATCACGGAGTCATTCGAAAGAAAGGGGAAAGGAAAGGTGACTTACTCGCATAGGCAACATACGCGTGCTGAGACCAAGTGAGCATTGACCTTTGTCGAACTTGATGTTTTGTAACGTCGTACACAGGGCAGAGATAGTCAGATGGGTGTGTGAGAGTCTACGACTGTTCGCAATTGTCAAAGACTGCGGCTTTCAGTTGTTGATGAAAACAGGATGTCCAGAATACTACATACCCTCTGAGTCGACCATCTCGCGCGACGTTCGGCTTGTATTTGCAAGGACCCGAGTGAGAGTAGCTAAATTGTTGAAGGTACTTGTCAGTGCATCTGTCTCGGGTTGTCGACTCAAGGGACTTACCAGGAGTATAACAGCAAGTTGAATTTCACCACGGATGCTTGGACTGCACCAAACCATTGCGCGCTTGTTGCATTTTCGGTCCACCTGGAACACAAGGGGGCGCCACTGAGTTTTCCGTTAGATATTGTTGAGATTGCCAAGGTAACGTACCTCGGCAGCGCATGATTGAGCACAACTAACTTCCGTCGAGTCCCACACAGGGGAGGAACTCGCAATAGCATTCCGCCATGTTCTAGAAGAGTTTGGGATTGATGATAAGGTCAGTCCTGGAATGGGAACAACGAATAAGCTTACTTACCTTGGTATAGATCTTGTGCGTCACCTGCGATAACGCATCCAACAACAACGTGATGATTGAGGAGCTGAGCGGAATGCTGCTCGACTTCGGCGGAGCATCCACCCATGCACGGTGCTTCTTGCACACTACAAACCTCGTGGCGAAGGCACTGATAAAGGAGTTTGATGTGAAACACGGAGATGTTGGAGTGGTGAATGTGGACGACGTTGAGATGTTGAGTGCCGATGAAGCACGATTGGTGAGGGAACTCGAAGAGCTGAGCGAAGGTAGTGAGCACGAGGACTATGTGATGCTCATGGAGGGGGATTTGACTGACGAGCAGAAAACTGATGATATTGAGGGCTTTGTTGATGAGATTGAGCTCTTGAGTAACAACGAGCGCAAGGAATTGCTGAAAAGTATCAGGCCGTCAGGTTGGCACTTGTGAAGGTAAGAAAAAGAAACCGTCACACACCTTGTCTAGCACTGATTTTTGGCTTGCCAACAGGTCCGAAAGCTCGCCTACAAGCTCATCCATTCCACCACTAAGCTGTTGCCAGCCTGGCAGAAGATCCTTCGGGTGATGGAATTGAATGTCACGAACATGCCGCGTAACGTGTCGACTCAGTGGAATTCGACGTTGGAAATGTTGGCATACGCACTGAAGCATCACCAAGCGGTCGATAATGTGACCCAGGATCGTGCGCTGGGGCTGAGAAAGTTTGAATTGGATGACAAGGAATGGAATTTGCTGGAACAGCTGCACGATGTCCTAAAGGTGCATGGTAAACAACCGTTTCGTGGCACACGGTAAACAACTACATACAGATCCTCAAGGATGCGACACTTTACTTCTCGCACGGTACACCAAACCTTGCGGCCGTCATTCCTGCCATGGACCTTATGGACGAGAAGCTTACAACCTTCTCACTCAATCGCAAGTATAGCCCCACAATCTGTGCCGCTATCAGTCTTGCAAAGCGGACACTTAACCGGTACTACCAGCTTACAGATAGCTCTGAAGTGTACAGAATTGCCATGGGTAAGTGTTCCACTACTTTGCAATGCACAAAGGTACTAAGAATGACTTGTAGTGTTACATCCACAACGCAAACTTATGTAACTACTTCAAGAACGCAAAGTGGGAGGAGAGCTGGATCAATACTGCCAAGCAACTCGTCAAGGATGCCTTCGAGCGTTTGTACTTCACAACGGAGACTGATGACCATGATGACATTGGTGAGGGTGCTTTGAAAAATGTGCGTTACCAGCTGTTTACCATGGTATACACATCAGCTAATACTTGCGTTTATTCAGGACAATATCTTCGATACCATGGCTGCCCTGGCGCCACCCAAATCCTCTGAACTAGGCGATGAGCTCAAGCGCTACCTCCGCACTTATGTAGAGCACGTCGTTGACCCTCTAGCATGGTGGAGCGAATGGCGCACGGTATACCCGAGCCTCTCACGCATGGCGCTGGATTATTTGACCATCCCCGGTAAGTACTGCACGGTATTTCAGAGATCGCATGGCTAACTTATTGGTAATTCCGATACTAGCTACATCCATTGATGTTGAACGCCTTTTCAGCCATGGCCGTCTTGCTGTCACACACACGCGTTCTTGGCTTTCGGCTCAGACTACTCGTGCAGTTTTATGCTTGGGGGCTTGGAGCCTCCTCTCCCTTGTCAAGACAGAGGATGTAGTGGCAGTGGCTACCCTTAGAGATGTGGAGGGCAATGTGGAGGCAATGGAGGATGGCTGGGATAGTATTGTGATATAGTACTTATTGTCACATTTTTGTACCAAATACAAGAATACTCATGGGTATGACCCACAGTGACATCCCGGGTCTACTTTTCTTGACCCACAGCTGATACCCATACCCCAAGCAGGGGCATGGGTAAACTCTGGGTATGGGTGTGGGTATGACTGGTGGTACCCTGGGGTATACCCATGCATTTGCCTAGCCAGGACCTGCTGGGCAACAAGCTCCGACACCGGCCTCGATCCATCCTGTTGCCCGGTGGGTGCTTCGAACAGCAAAGAGCCTCCGGCCTGAATGGAACCGGGCCGAGCGGCCAAGGGGGAATCATCAGTGGTTGGGCCGACTGGTCGGGGTCCGGTGGATGGCTCCACCGAGCCCATGGTGATGTCCTGGCCCTCTACCACTGTGGCCGGCCCTGCATCCTGATGACCGAAGAGAAACGGGCTGGGCCACCCTTCTGTAGGCATAGCCGGTGTTGTTGACCTGAAGGGTCCTTGGACCTCCGGCAGATTGGGAGGACCTGGCGGCCCGGTATCCTCCAGAGCAGGGAGGAAGGGGCTTGGCCGATGTTCTACGGCCCAAGGCGTCGGTGGAGAGTGACGCTCAGCAGTGACAGGTGGAGGGGGTGAGGTTGGTGTCGTCCACCAAATGAGCCCACCAACGGGCCGAGTGGCAGGACCAGAGAGTGCCCGAGGTGTCGGAGAGGACGGCAGGATGCTCTGAGCAGATGGGGGCGTTGATGGCTGTGAATGAGGGGCGGGAGACTCTGGCGCAGGCGAAATACGGGCTATGGGAATGATCGGGGAGAGAGACCTCAAGGAGGGCCCCGAGGAGACCGGAGTGGCGAAAGGGAAATGCAGACCCGAGGACGGGCCTGCATCTCCTCCTACCTGAGGGAGATGATCCCACACTATCCTGGCGAAGCTCTGCATCGCATCTTCCATCGCACCGATATGGTCCTCTAAACCTGCAAGGCGTTGCCTCACCTGGGCATCCCTTGATGCCATCTCCTGGCACAGTTTGAGTACCTCGTTGAACTCGGCTCTTGATACTGTATCGTCCGACCGACTGACCAAGGTAGAGGGGGTGGATGAGGTTTGGGTGTCAGGTCCTGACCGAGGAGTTGGAACGTTCACTTTCCCTCCTTGAGGGGCCGGGACGTGTTTCAGAGGCTATCAGACACAATACACGTCATGAATACATGTCAACCATGTTGTGACATAATCTCACCTGTTTTTCCTGTCTTCAGTATTGGCACCATGACCACGGGCTTCGGCGGTGGTCCCTTGCGAGGCTTCAGGGTTGGGGCAGAGCCCTTTTGTTTCTTCGGGGGTGGGGACGATGCTGCGGTATGCCTTTTGCCTGTGCTTGAGGCCACATCGGCCGAGGGCGATCTTGGGGGAGCTGGTGATCTCAGTGCGGAAGGAGTGGTTGAGGTTGGGGGGCCGCGTCAGCTGGACTGAGCTCCTTGCTTCAGAGCTGGGGGTTTCGAGGACGAGCGCTGGCGTTTCTTCCCTGATAGGTGAGAGCACTTCAGCTTGGAGACATAGCATTGGCGACAGGCTTGCCCTTCGATCAGAACATATGGCCTCTGCGTCGCGACGCACCAGTCACAAGGGGCCCTGGGCTCTTCGGCGTCGGGGGTTGACGTTGCTTCGGGAGGGGGCTGCTGGACCTTCGATTTCACTCGACTCAGGCAACAGGCTGGCCTTGACTGAGTTGTCCTTTGCCTTGATTGGCCTCTCATCTCATCTTCATCAATCTCCATGTCCTCACTCACCTCCTTCTGCTTCCCCTTCCCCTTGTCCATCGCCTTGCCCCTAGTCATGTCAGCGTCGGGGAGAGAGGTTGTTCGGGGAGGTGGCTGGCGGACCTTTGATTTCGCCTGGCTCTGGGAACATGTCGGCCGTGTCTGAGTGGTCCTCAGCCTTGATCGGCCTCTCAACTCATCTTCATCCACCTCCATGTTCTCAGTCGCCTCTTCTGCTTACCCTTTCCCTTGTCCACAGCCGACTGGCTCGTAGAAGCTCCTTGGGGCGGCCGAGCTGAGCCACCGGTATCCTTGATGTCACCATTGTTTCCTTCAATCTCCTCGTTTGCTTTCTTAGCCTGGTCCGTATCCTTCCCCTTCTTGGTCTTCGCATAAACGGCATGTGGTGGCTCGGTCGGTGCCTGACTCGAATGAGTGGTGGAGGGGGTGGTAGATGGTGGTGGTGGAGAGGCGGACGTGTCACTAATGGCTGGTGTCCCGGTGCGCAGGTGGAGCCAGGGATGGTCTTCATCACCAATGTCGCCTGAGATGATAGCCCGCCATGGTGGCCACCGACCCCTTGGGTTCGACAGGTGGATGTCCAGGGCAATCAAGAAATGGGGGATGAATACCCCATCTGACTCGACCGATCGGACAAGGTCCTGGTGGTGCTGGGATTCCTTTTGTGAGGTGGAGAAAAGGATGGCACTCACCAATTGGTCGCGCAATTTCTCCATTGCCTCGGTCCATCTGGCCTTCCTCTCATCCACTGGCATCACCACCAAAATCTTCTCACCAAAGATGGTCCTCACAGCCTCATTGGCATCATCGACGATGACTTGGGAGATATCGGCGGGTCAGGACATTATGGATGCTTTGGAATGAAATGGCCGGGGTTGTGGGCAGGTTGAAAGTTGGGTGATTTGTGATCCAGGCTTCGCGACGCGGAGTCACTCCTTTATTGAAGTCCGAGCATGTGACTGGGTCGGTCTCGGCTCTGTTGCGGCACCTTAACACCGCTTTACGGCATTGCTTCAGCAATGGACAATCAGATTTCCCACACTGTTCTCACACCCTTCCCTTAGTCCCACTCCTTCCACAATCGACCCCCGACCAAGGTCATGGAGAAACAGGTCCGATTTTCACTGCCAGGTATGCCTCTGCCCTTCCATGGCCATATAAAACCTCACACCTGACTGCCAGCCCCTGTACACACTGCAGACACTCAGCCCAAGTTGCATGGCACAGTCACCGAAACCTTGGCGACAACTAAATCCGATACACAGTATGGTTGGTACAAAGGAAACACCGTTGATGCAGTAACTAATAAGATCACAAGGCGCCAGCGGGGGCGGTGCGAAGTCACGGTCGAAAGCTAGGAGCAGAACCAAGCCAAGTAGGTTGTTGGGTCTTATCGATCATCTCGGCACTCATGATACTTTGAAGGAAACCCGAATATCATTGATATCGGAACTACAATCACTAAGTAAGTCAGAGGAGTTCGTCAATCATCATTGATGTAAATATGGCCAGGCCCCCCACTGTCAATTCCAGCAGAAATGTGTCTCGGCGCCGTGCCAAGGATATGGGGTTCTCGCATGTCAGGATTCCTTTGGAGCCCCCTTCGCCCGGCCCTCGTAAGGGCAAGAACAGGGCCGACAGCCTAGAAATACCATCCGACCCATCCTCCGACGCCAATATGGACTTCTCCTCCAGCCACTCTACACTGCCGAAGGCAAAGCCCAAAGATAATGCCGAGATGGCTGATCTGTCAGTTGGCAAAGTTGAAAGTGGCCCAGGTGACTTCCCAGCCCCTCAGGATCCTTGGGTGACCACAATGCTCGATGAGCACACCAGGTGCAACACTCTGAATGGCATGAAGGAATGGACGGAGCCAGAAGTAAGCCGGAATTTCACTCGGCGTAGTTGCTTATCTATACACCATTCACCTCATGTAAAGACTGTCGACACCAACTATTTACAAGATCGGTTCACCAGGCATGGCATCCGGAATGCGACCGACACAATAGGTGAGTGTCAAGCCTTATACAACCATGATAGACAGTTCCTGAACATGGTATTTAGCTTTGGCAGAGATCAAGTTGTGGTGCCAAGTGGTCTTCAGGGGCGTTTGGGAGCTTAATAAGCAAGACCGCTCCGACCACACAAGAGCTGAGGAGATGCCAATCCAACAATGTATACAAATCGCTGTGGAGAAGCTCATGGAGGCAGCGAGCCTGATGAGTACACAAACCATGTTGTTGGAGGCATTAGATAGAATACAGCAACAAATTATATGATTGGCTGTAATACTCCTCCATGTTGTTGCATAATAAGGATGGGGAATTGCCTCGCTGATATCAGACATCAGATATGCCTCTCTGGTGCCCGGGCCCGTGAGCTTCTATTGGCCTGTACTATATTTATTCGAGAGTGGGCTGTGTGGTGTATATCGAGTCTCTCCTACATGTCTGGTTCACGGACCCACACGCTTTCTACACACATCTATTGCATGAAGGCCTGACCATATTTATATACCCCTCCATCCCCAGGGCCCTTCCCGGGGTCACTTGATGGCATCGGACCAATTTCCCGTGGGCTCGTCGCCATTGTCGGTACAAAGTGACTACAGTATGTGCAAATCAAACCAGATGGCGTCGTTTCGTACTGCCATTCACCGTAGACAATTACATCAAAGTTCTGACCATTTTCAGCCTGGGCCACGATTCTTTCACTCTACCCTGACAACCAATTCATCTACAAGCGCAACCTTGGCTCTTGCGAAAGGATACAGCCACATGAGCAAACTAAATGTTGGAATATGATGTTCTGCTTTGACTCCCACGGTTTCCACCCCACAGTCCGAGTCACCCAATCAGGATCAATCGACAGCGCTCGTCTCTCGCTGCATCTCTACGTCCCCCATGGCCAAGGATACTCAGATCAACGCCGACTCGGAGGATCCCGACAAACATGAAGAAATGGAGCTCGAATCTGACCCCAAGGATGCAGAAATGGAGCTGAGCCACTATGAAGAAGCTGGTGTCGTCTGCGACACGGCAGAGCAGACAATGGATCTAATCTGCTACTGGGAGGTAAGTCCCACTCACTACCATGAATACAGGCTCAAAATTTGTACTGATGTGTTCACAGAGTAAACAGAATGTCTATCCATTGCTTTTCTGTGTAGCAATGGATGTCCTCCCAGCGCAGGCATCATCTGTGCTGTGCGAGCGGATCTTTTCTTCAAGCAAACTCACGTGTACTGACAGCTGAAACCATCTTTTACCCGATACCATTGAGGCGCTACAGTTCCTCAAGTTTACTTACAAACAATCTCGTCTCAATTTTACCCCGGACCACATTGCAGAAAATGTGGACTATAGCATCTCTGGACTGGTTACCCAGAGAGCAGTTGATGAGCTCACGAAATCTGGCACTGTTGACGAACTTTACGATTTATATGCTAACAAGACCAAGGAGAACGAGTAGGCTGCGGACTTAGTAGATTTGAATGGTAATCAATCATGATTGGATGGAAGATCGGCCTGTGCTCCCGGACAACTTCATCCAACTTCCCAAGGCCGACGAAGCCACTTTCACGCGCCTTCGTTCAGCCGAACTGACTTGAATTACACCAAAAAGTACACTTCGGTTCACTCCAACTCGCTTCACGGCAACACTACCAGAGGAGATGAACATCAGGGACATGGTATCCCGTCTATCAATGCAAACCCAATGTCCTACTGTCAGTCTGTCAGAAGTTTCCTCATGTAAGGCTTACTATTATCCAAAAACCTCTGAATCGCTTGAAACTGATTCTGTGACTGCATGCCGTCTAATCATGATGCCAGCTGTACAGCTAATTTTATGTAAGCCCATTAGGAACGCTCAAAGTTGACTTCACTCATGCTCACCACTCACGCTCATCGCTCAAAACCCCTCACTACACCACTTAATTAAGTGCAAATATGCGGTTATATAGCTTAGATAATATATTGGTTTTTGCTGTGGCTCGGCTGAAGTCTGCCCTCGAGTCTGCCATCACATTCGCGCTCCACAGTTGTGCTCCTTGTCAATCTCCGGGTTGGTGCCCTTCCCATGTTCCCTATTGTCAAGATGCCGAAGAAGAAAGCCCCTGCTGCTCCAATTCCAGATGTACAGTGGACCGACGACATGATCTGGCGATTGATCAACCAGATTGAACAAAACGAGAATCAGATAGTGTTGTTTGGAAAGTGGAAGAAGACCGACATAAGTAGGGGAATTCTCATGCCTCGTCGGGTCTGACGGAATGCTAGAAAACATCCGGTGATAGCAAAGTTGCTGTTTATCAGCGCATTGGAGCTGTGGTGCTTCCAACGTACCATACCATCAATGCTGTGGCTACGGGTGATTGAGTCAAGTGAAAATACAAACAGTGAGTTGTATACCTTAAAATCAAATACTTTGTCTCAACCTATATATAGTGTTCTCAAAAAGTACAAGGCTCATGCTATCCAACTTCGGACGACTGGTGAGGGTGTCAACTCCCCAGACAGAGCTGATGACGATGACTCGGATGAGTACTTTGATTGCTATGTGCCAGCGTCAGGGCCCGATGCTACCACCACTGCCAAAGCACAGTCAATCTGGGGTATGTTAAAAGCATTTGTTAAATTATTATATAACTTCGAATGCTGTAGATGAAATTGTCGAAGCATTTCCGTTCTTTCCAGCTCTCCATCATATATTCTCTTCTCGCCCAAATGTGACTCCAATTGCAATTACAACGGGTGTCGGTCCACGTGGAAAGAAGACTGTACATTTCCAGGCGCCAAGTGATGATGAACAGGACATCTCGAGTCCTGCATTCACTCCGGCGCAGCATTCTCAAATGCTGAGTCTGCATCAGATTATCAAGGCCGAGAGAGCTCGTCGCCAGGTCTCTCCATCATTCGAGCCAGTTGGTTATGATGATGGTGGAAGTCCACCCTGGCAGGATTGGGATAAGGAGAATGACCCTCCCGAGTCACAAATCCCTCCCCCTTCTCAATCATCCTCAAACCCAGCTGTGAAGCATGCTCCTAAGCCTTCATTGGTCTCTGAGAGCATCGAGAGAGCCAAGGAGCGCATCTCACGGGTCCCGAAGAAGTGAACATTCGAGGATACTCTCATGGATCTACAGACGTAAGTATATTGATTAAATCTTTCATCGCTACTGACTGGGGATTGTAGGGCTAATCTCGATGCTATTCATACTCGGGCTGAAGCAGAAATGTGCATGCAGGAACATCAAATGCTCCCAAGTCAATCATTTTAATTACCTTCCTTTAACCTTCACACGTACTTTCAGTACTCCTTACTATAATAGACCAGTTTAATAGCAGTCTCACAAATTTGTTACATTTGTCGAAATGCCAGTAGTTCTTCCACCAGTGCTCTTCGCTTTCCCTCTCCATCAACCATATTGTTATCCAGAGGGGGATCTTGTGGACCTCGGTCCATATCCTCTTCCACTCGAGTGTGAACTCCACCAAACTGAGTCCCCATCACCATGCCATCAACATCAATACCCAGGTTATGCAAAATAATGGCAATGGTGATCCAATGACATGCAGTACGATGCTGCCATTTTGAGTTGATGTTAACCCAGAGTCCCGTAAACATTGCCACCGTCCCTTCAATGCTCCCATGCAATGTTCTGATCGCACTCGGAGATTTGCAACAGCACTATCAAAGGATGTGTTTTCTGCTAGGAGTGCAGCAGGGCGCTTGTGAACTGGAATGGTGCACAGAGTAACGGGATATGCAGAGTCAACCCAGGCAAACTCATCTCCTTCAAAAAACCAATCAGCATACTTTGCTGCAGCTGTATGTTCAAATGCAGATGCATCATGAGCAGATCCTGTGAGGCTATGGGCATAGTCAACAATCCGGAGATTGGATGGCAGGTTTCCAACCTATAAAAATATTTATTCTCAGTCATCTATGGGTTATCTAGAAATTACAACCTACCTGTAGATTGAGGCCATAGTTGGACTTCCGAGTATAGTAGGCATCTCCATTGAGGCCGGGTTATTCCATCATACATCACCCAGCCATTATGCCATGATCCTCGGAAGCCAACCCTATTATCCATCCAGGCCTTCTCAAACTCCTTTTCTTCAGCTGTAGGCAGGCGCACAAATGCATCATGTAAGGATTCAATTGCTTCAAAGCAGCGGGCTGTAAAAAGTTCCACTGAGCCCTCAGATATTCCTGCAATCTGAGCAATGTCCTCCAAGGAGGCCCCATTCCCATAACACCCCATTAGTGATCTGCTGGCCCAGCTTTCAGGGGCTCAGGCTTTGAGATATTGTGAGCCAGGCCTTGAGCCTGCACAAGCCCTCAATCAGGGCCCGGCCCGGCCCAAAGCCGGGGCTCAGGGCTCGAGCCGTGGCCTGTATGATGCAAAGTATGTGTGCAGTGCAAAAATTATGAGTAGCTAGTACAAAGTGTCCGAAGTAATATCACAGTCAATTTCATCACCGGCCTCATCACCACCATCCTCACTTATTTCATCCAATATTGTGGCCTCAGTGAGCAGTGATGGGTCTTCACAGAATAGTGACTGCAATTTTGCAGCACATTTCTGGAACTGCAGTGCCTCCATGACATCGTACTTGAGGCGGTTGTGTCTCATGGAGATGGTAATCCCAGCGGAGGAGAAGACATGCTCAGCTGAAACCAAGCTCAACATAATAGAGAGAAAATCCTGTGCGAGTGATGCCCAAACCGGATACTGCGTCAAGTTAACGCCCCACCATTGAATCAAGGACAGATCACCGAGATTGTCTTGCCTGTTGAGGTATTCGTGGAAAGTGCACTGTGTTGTTTGATGCAGCCATGTCGACATCATCACTGGTGTTGCTCTCATCATCCACCAACTTGCTGAAAAGTGCTTGCAGTTTCAGGTTACAGGTAGTGACGTGACAAGCACAGTTTGAGGGTTGAGGTGCCTCGGCAGGATTAGGGTACATTGTTTGAAATCGTTCTTTATACTTGAGACTCAGATATATTAATGACGATGGCAATACATGTTAACAGAATGTTTATGATGGTCTCAGCGTGCTGCAACGCATCGAGGTAAATGTCTTCACCCCAGTTTGTCCATATGTAGTCTAATTTTTGCTGCGGGTCAAGGACTATATGAATGGTTAGGGACTGGGATCCAAGAGATGAGTCGGCACTCATTCATAGCTATGATGTGGGCGTCGGATGTTGATGTACGATCATAGTAGTCCAACACCTTTGCCAATCCAACCTCAAGGGCCTTGCAGAATGTGCTGTGTTTCTTCCACCTTGTACACGTGGTCCATGCCTTAAAGAGGGCTTCGAGCATGGGTAGCGATGTGTGAAGCGTAGGTTCGTGCTCCGTGGAGAATGCGTGTTGAGCATTCTTGGCATGCTAAGGTTGCCTAGTAAGCTTTACTTGACCTGCAGAAGAGTCGCACATACCACCAGGAGGGCGAGCATGAGGTGCACTCTGTCCCACTCTGATTCCGTTAGCTGTAGGTTCAATAGCTTGCAGCTTGTGGTGGAATCACGGTGTTCCTGCCAGGCGAGACGTTCTACAAACACGTTCACCTCCTAGAACTTGTTAGTAGATGGTATCTTAAAGAACAAAACCTCGTCATACCTCCTTCAAATCCAGCACTTGTTGAAGCATTGTAAACATAGACAATCAGCGGATTTTCATATCCACAAGCAGTTGCTTGGCAGGCAAATGAGTCTGAAGGCTTTTGAAAAGTTGTTTTCGTTGTGCTGAAGACCGTGCCTCCAAAAGGATATCAGTGCCTTGAAAAATACCATTCTTGTTGGCCTACCTTGACTGCAATGGCATGAATGAGGCCAATTTCATCTTGACAGTCGTCGTCACAGGCCAGTTCTAAGTTGTCATTCGTTGTCGAGGGGTCGTAGTGAGCTGTTGTGCTGTACTCACTGATAAACACTTGTGTGGCCAGGTTGATGATATGAGCCATGCAATTATGTGCCATGCTGACTCACCGTAATCGTCTTTTTGTGGCATCGAACGAATGACCATGGTTTGATAACAGCCGCACAAACTCCTCTAGCATCATGTCATTATTACTTGCATTGTCACAGGTTACATATCCAATCTAAGAATAGGCAATCAAATGGTAAAACAGCAGGTAAGTAATAAAGCATGTCATGGACCTTGTGAGAAATACCGGCGCACTGGACCACCTTGCAAAGGGCTTGACTGAGATGGACACCATTGTGAGCATTGTTGAGTTGTATGAATCCCAACAGACTGGTTTGAAGTGTCCACACACGAGGAGATGTCTCCTCAATCCAAGCGCCAGTGACGGCGAAATACCCATCTGTGTTTGATGCCTGCCAAGCATCACATGTTAAGTTGACACGGCCCTTGACGACTCCTGGGTTCTGATGCATGTGATAGTATACACAATGGTGATTACGATTCAATTAAAACAGTATGTACATTGAGTCGTTCCTTGAGGGCTGCAAGGTTTGTTAGGAAGAGGCTGATGATAGCCTGCCGAGTGGTTTTGGTTCCTGGGTAAGTTGACTCCATTTGGTGCACAAGCTGCAATGTCGATCATGTTTTTGAAGGCCAGATGCTGAAACACTTCGAGTGGCTGTAATATTGCATCATTAGTAAAGAATTGTATAGCTTAGGAGGGCTTACCTGGTCTGTCTCAATGATCCATTTGATTGCGGCAGTGCAGAAACCGACTTCTGTGTATCGGACAACCTGCTCTTTGGGCACAAAATGCCTGTCAAGTGATGCTTGCTTGCTAATAGTGGGTGTCAAAGCTGCATCACGGCGCCGTTTTGCATCCGCGGGTAGCATAGACTCGAAATTATTATTGGCGGCCCATTTGCAGTATTCCATCGGGTGGTTAGCTTGTTGGTGGCGGTGTAAGGTAGTGGCCTCGTTGATGAGGGCAACAGCCTTCTTATGTAGTTTTCTTCAAGTTGTTGTTAATGAGATGGACATGAAATAGGAACAGATATACACATGTGCAGGCATGACAGTCTCGATATTGCTTGTCGTTCTTGAGGTATGGTGCTGAAAAAGGCTTTGATGTCTTGAGTACGGTCTGCACGAGGCTTCCTCATTGGTGCATCTAATTCGATAACCTCTCTGTCCTTGAGTAGGCCATCAGGCCCAATCTCATCCCCTGACAGCCCTATCGGCACTGGCACAGTTGGTGCTGAAGGTTGACCTTTCCCTAGCGACAGACATATTGAAAAGGTTAATATTGTAGAGCAGACAGCACTGACATTTGAGTCTCTTTTTAGGATGGCTTTCCGAGTCCGACTCAGAGGGAGAACCATGGCGGTGGGAGTCAGCATTGACAACCTTACGTTTTTCATGTTGGGTTACATGGTTGTCAGGCAGAGGCCATGAGGCTGCCTGAGCTAGGTGATGAGAAGATAATTCTAGGTCAGCGGCATTCTCAGTGCATGTGACCCGCGCTGATGGGCGTTTCGGCTGCCAGAGCTGTTCGTCGTGATCAGTATTACTGTCATACATTTGGGGAATAAGCGGAATGATAGAAACGGTGATGAAACCTTAAAATTTTAGTTGACATACCTTTTATGGCTGTTGGCTTCTGCCAGCTTGGAACAACCATTGAAGCCACGGCTTTAGGGCCCGGCTCAGCTCAGCTCATGGCTTCCAGAAGTGCAGGCCAGGCCCTGAGCTCTCCCAAGCCCCCATCATGGCTTGGCCTGGCCCGGCCTGACAGGGCCTGGCTGCTGGGGCTTGCCGGCTTTCAGGCCAGGCCGGCAGATCACTACGCCCCATGCGATAGAGGATAACAGCAAGTTGAGTTTGGACTGGGGTTTGGGGATTATTTGAGTGATTGTAGAATATAGGATGCTCTTGCATCTGGAAAAACCCAAGGTACTATATAGTACTACATAGTACCTGTAGTCCCGATAGACATCATAAGCTTCCCCCAAATATATATGTAGCACTATATAGGCACTTTGTTCTCACAAGCACTACCATAGTGTGTGTAGTAATCCGTAGTATTGGCCAATAAATGCTACAGAGGACTATATAGCACTACATGGCACGAAGTTACAACACTCCGTTGACAACAATATACTGCATCTACTGCTCCATATCTCTTCCAACATCGCCCTCCATTTGATCCTCATCATACCCGTCCATCTGAATCTCTATATCTCCATCCACACTACACCCCTCCCCCTTCCCATCCTGTTCTTCGCCCTCAATCTCGTCCACTTTGTTCACCTTGTGTCCGACTTCCTGCCTGAATTCCTCGATGGCATCTTGAATGACATCTTGGGGGATGAAAACTCCATCACCAGCACTCTCTTTCTTTACGACCTCAACACCTGCATGCAACCTGCACTTGATCAGAGGATGTATAGACGACGTACTTAGCCACTTACCTTCCATTGTCATAGACTTGATGCAGCATCTTGGGCAATCTATCCATCTTGCACGTCTTCTGATGAAAGTAGTTGAGCGTCTTGAGGTGTTGATTAAAGGTACCTTTGTACTGATCTTCCTTGAAATGGATCAATTCACACCGTCCAGTAGTCCACTCGTCAAGTGCACACTCGATCTTTTGAAGCATCAGGGCATGACCTCAATGTTAGTAAAAAGCTTACCGCCGTAAGCGTCAGTGTGAATCTGGCACGGGGGAATGGGTCATAATGTTCTGCCCATTTGATTCCTTCGTCACTCTTGTTCTTGAAGAGTACATCATTGATGATCTGCTGGATAGCCTTGTGTCGATAAATTCCAGTATGACGAGGGTGCTCCCTTTCCAGTGATTCAGAGCATGATACCAGGCAGGATCTCAAGCGTCACCCGGTGATTGCACCCTCTTCCTCCCAACGCTACCGGATCTCTCAGCAGCCGCAATTTCCCAAGAAAACCATCCTGTATCTAGAACAGCAGCACGGGGCAGTTGGTTTCCTTGACGCACTCAATGCATTCGTCAATACCCTACCTCATAGACATCACTTTTTTGAGCCCAATGCTAACGACCGCTTCGATGTTTTCAGCAACTTAGTAATCTTCACAGACCCAATGGAGCATGCGGCGAGCGAGAACTCAAGAATTCAGTCTCATCCACAACGCAGCAATGGCATTCGCAAACCGCCAACGCTTGCGAGATACGATACTGTACTGGTGGAAGTGGACACTGAGTTACGAGAACAGGGAGGTCTACACGGTATGTTGATCTCACTGTCGTTAAATTAAAGCATATGTACTGACTCAGATACCTACAGGTCTCCGTGTGGCCAAAGTCCGAGCCATCTTCAGACTACTGTCACATCTCGGCGACTACCCCCATCTGCTCACCTACATCCATTGGTTCAAGCCCCTGCAGTCATTGGACGACAACGTGAAAATATTCTGCATCAGTCGTTCAACCAGGCATCGGCAACCAAACACTGAAGTCATTCCAGTCCATCAAATTGTTCAACACTGTCATCTCATTCCCCAATTCCCGCACGGTGCCGTTCATCCTCGCTGGGTATGCGGGCATGCCTTGGCCGAGGCTCAGGATTTTTATCTTAACAGGAACATCGACTTTCGCACATTCGAACAGTATAGGCTACATATTTGACCGCTCAATAGGTGCTTATGGTGGAGGGGGCGGGTGGGCAGGCGGGTGGTGAATAATTATTTGTCGCTGGTGCCCATAATCATACTAACAGAGACATTCAGCTGATCCACCCGAGTGCATGCGGGACAAAATGTAGCAGCACCTATGCAGTTTACCACCATGTAGGCCGTCCATCGTGACGGACATATTCCCACATTCCGGTGATCCATCGGAGTGCTGTACTTCCAAGTCAACCAGTTCCGTGATGCTCTGGATCTTGCAGTCTGTGCTGACCTCGAGCCCTTTGGTCCATCTACCTCTACCGCCTGCGCCAGCTGGAGATTGCTTCGGTACATTGTCTCTGTAGTATGAGGAGAGTCGAGATATGTCCTACATAGTACCCGAAATATACCTTTTCACTATGTAGTGTTCTGTAGTAAACACCTGCATGAGATTCTCTACAAAGTACTCTGTAGTAGGGAGGCTCGCGTAAATTACTACAAAGCTCTATGTAGACTACATAGCAACCAGGATTACTACAGGCCCATTTGTTTTTTCCAGATGTGAATGAGATCGAGCAAAACCTGGAAGACTGTAGGGGAAACACGGAGCATATTTGTGAAACGATGGTGGTCAGATTCATTTTGAATGTACTGCCATGCTAAATCAAGTGTATTGGACTTGGGGACCGATGCAGATCTGCCCTGGAGATAGTGGGTTTGTCGGATAGCCAGAATACATGAGATGTCGAGATTTAGCTGTTGAGCTGCTTCCTTGGGAGATATTTCCGGATGTAAAAGGTTCCGAATAACGAGATATAAGAGATATGATATGAGGTATTGATCGTGTACAGTGTTGCGAGCCATCCGAGTCACTGGCACTTGATAACTGTTGTTTTTTACTAGTACGCTACACTTTGCAACGCACGGATTACTTAATTTACCATTTTGAGCGAATACGAGGGGTCGTGAGCGATGAGCGAGAGCGAAGTCAACTTTGAGCGTCAATTAAATATAATTGCAAGGTTCCATCACATTCTTACAAATTCTTCTCACAAATTCACTTTGCGTGCACACCTGGTCACCGGGAAAGCAGCTGTAAAGCACTGAGTATTGGAGGCTTAGCGCTTGACAATATAAAGAAAGCATCATGACCAAAAACAACTTCATGGCAGATCCCAACGACACTATCATTGTGTGAGTATTGTACTTCAGGGTTGTCGTCACTACTGAAATAGTTCTGCAAAACAGTATTATGGGGCCAACGGGATCCGGAAAGAGTAATGTGAGTAAATCCGTAGACCTCTGGTGTCGAATTCTCGTGCTGAGAATGTCAGCTCATCAACGCTCTCACCGGGAACGTAGAGGAGCGCAAGGCGGGTAAACTCAAGTCCGACACCCAGAGTGTCATTCCCTACACTATCCCGCACCATGGACTTCGTCTTGTGTTGGTCGACACACCTGGGTTCGACGATACCTATCGGCCAGATACAGAGATTTTAAGGTTAGTTGCAGACTGGCTCACACAGAAGTACGTCATATTATGAACAGTTCTATCCCACCTAACATATACAAAGGTATCCAGACGGCAGCACGCTCAAGGTCGTTGGGATAATGTACCTCCACCGGATCACCGACAATCGTATGTCTGGTTCTGTTTACAAGAATCTCCAGATGTTTGGTCGGCTTTGTGGCAATGTACCTCTATGTCGGGCGCGTCTGGTCACGACTATGTGGGATAAAGTACGGGACCGAGCAATGGCACAACATAGGGAGACCGAGCTCACAACCGAGTTTTGGCGGCAACTAATAAATGAAGGTGCCCTTGCCAGACGGTTCTACAATACTCCCGCTTCTGCATGGGATGTCGTAGATGATATGCTAGTACGTGTGGGAAAAGGTGGACTCGGTGCGCTGCTCCTGCAGGAAGAGCTTGTCGAGCAGCAAAAGCGTCTAAACGAGACAGAGGCAGCCAAGATTCTATATTCTCAGCTCCAGAAACTACTCGCAGAACAGAAGAAGACGCTTAAGCAACTCGAGGATGAGGCAAAACTGCGCAATGATCCAGCTCTCGCCAAGAGTCTGCAGGATGAATACGATAAAACCAACGCGCGGTTACAGAAGACGTTGGCGGAGATGAACGAGATGAAGATCCCGCCTTTCAGGCGGTTTATCCTGTTGTTTGGAGGAAAATCCCGCGCAGTCAGTCCCACATGCAGTCCCACTGCCATGGAGCTCTGATCGAATGCCGCGTTTTATAGCAAGCTGTCAAGTTGGATCACCCGCAGGTTTAATACTTGCTAGCTTTGCTAGCATCGCAGTTGACCGTCCCCATCCCATAGTATTTTACCCACACAGCCATAGGTTTCGGCCAGTCTTCGGCCAGCCTTGTTTGCATATCCACGATTCTGTAGCATGCATCCATGGTCAGGTTTTGTATCTCGGATTGTCTGGCTGTGCCATTGCATTGTCACTGGATGGGCCTACCTGATGTTCGCTGCCTCTCTTGTCCGGCAGTTGTCCGGCCTGCGAACCTAACCCTAACCAGACAGTTGGGTTCCTGTTCATGGACGACATCACGTCCATTGTACGAGCTAGCGGGGGATCAGCTAGGAGATGATAGTAAGTTGCATGCAGTCTAATTACTTACCTTAGTGGTCGTCTTGGTCGTCTTGGGTGACACCTCAGACACGATCGGATAAGTAAGGTGTAAATATTTTCCATATTTTCGGCATAAATAAACTGTGCGGGCCACCATGGCAACCCCCAATATGGGGATAATGGTGTGCGGATGCTCGGCACAAGCTCCACAAGTCACTGCAGCACTAGGGCGTCGAGTAGATCTGACAGTGTTCAACCATAAGTAGCACACTTCCGGGCCTTCCGAGTTCCGTTGCCGGAAGTACTCTTTCCGAGCAGAAAACTTGGAAGCACTCTTCCCGGAACTGCTTCCGGAACTTTCCCACGCTTCCGACCTCGGAAGCACCTACACCATTTCGGAACCACTTCCGGTATTTTCCCGCGCTCTTCCGGACTCGGAAGCACCAAAAATGTCGGAAGCACCGGAAGTGTTACGACATGTTTTGCTTAATCGCTTGACTCTCTTCACTTATTCTACTCTATACTTTATAACCTTCATTCAGGTTCATCATTACCATATTACAGATAACATAACACAAGTATACCTCCGCCCACAGTATATATACTTTCAGTTCGGTTATACTCACCTCAGTCGTCTTCGCCCATCTTTGGCAGCGGCTGAGCACTGGGCAATTCCTGCCCTTTCTTTAGATTCTGTCACAATCATTGTGCGTATGTTGTGCTGTTTCGTTCTCATTCTCATTCTCGCCCTTGCCCTCTCCCTCTCCCTCTCCCTCTCCCTCTCCCTCTCTCGCTCAAGCACCCACCTCACCCTCACCTTCGCCCTCACTTTGCCCTCAACCACCCCATACTCGGCATTGAGTCGGCGATGACACGACATGTGTCATGCCATTGCTGATTTCGTCACCACCCTCACCCTCACCCTTGCCCACCCTCCCATTTGGCAAGATGTGCACATTGTGCCATTGCCATTCTCATTGCTACCCTCACCCTCACTATTGCCCTCGCCCTCGCTTTGTCCACCCTTTGCCCAGCCACATTGGTGTCGAGTTGGCAAACACACACTCCTCCCTGCTCAGTGACAACACGGCACATGTCACCGCTCTCATTGCCACCCTCATCCTTGGCCTGGTCTTGGTGCACGGAAGCGACCGTTGTGCTGTCGCTCCTGCTGCCCTCTTGTCGTATACTTATTGTATTGTATTATTATGTGTTTAAAAATCACTTTCTTTGATGAAACGAACTTGTTGGTATATTCTAAATGACCTGAGCTACAGCCCTAGAACAGGTTTAAGCCGACTTTCGATTGGCTTAGGTCGGCTTAAGCCACGGTCATTCCTTTTTTGGCTTAAGGCTGGTTGCCATGGTTAGCCCAGTCGACAATAGCTGAGTCGGGTGATAAGCCAGTGCAACCACAGCTGAGCTGAGCCTAGCTGAGCTGTGGCAACACTGGGACTCCTTGCACCCTGCTCCCTCGTTGAGCAAGGTTGTCACCCTCTTCTCCCACCTCAGCCAAGCGGGGTATAAGTTCGATAATAATGTCCAAGCCATGCTTTTGCTGGCCAAGCTCCCTCCCTTCATGGACGTGATCACGCAGATGATTGTGCAAGCAAAGGACGCCTCTGAGAAGGCGAAAACTCCCACTATGGAGGTGATTCAGCAGGCTGTGGTCCTATCTTGGGACCAGCGCCATATGCTGAAAGGATCCCAACTGGCTGCTCAGGCCAACAAGATCAGCGCTGTGAAGCACAAGGGTGATGACCCGAAGTTCAAGCAGCAACAGGCGCTGCAAGGCAACAGCTCGAAGAAGAAGTGGAAGCAGGGCAAGCATGCTGGCAAGAAGCAGAAGGAGAAGGAGGCTAACACCCCTCACTCCCATGCCCACATTGCTTTGGTCCTTTATACCACCGGTCCTGAGCCTCCAGTAGACCCGCACTGTCTTGCACAAGCTCCCACCAGTCTCTACCAAGGGACAGGTGGCCCTGCCTTCCATTCTGGCATCAAGGATGTGTTTGCTCTGGCTCACTGCCTTGAGTTTGAGCCTTCCTTCGAAACCATTCGAAGCTTGGCCAGTGGGATTCAAACCCACGGGCCTAACTGGTTATTTTCTGCTGCCCCACCATCTCCTCCTGCGATGTTCCCATCTGCACACGTCACCTCGCACATCCCATTGGATGAACAACTCGGAATCCCGGCCTCCACCGGCACCAACCACTGTCTCAATGACAAGTGGATAAATGGTGATCCCTCTGTCTCCCACTCCCTCCTCTTTTGAGTTGAGGACATGCGGGATGAAAATGATATCATCGATATCTATGGCTCTGGGGGAGAAGACAATAGCTTTGTATGCATGTGCTCATCAGTTCATTCCCTTTCGCTCACACCACATGACTCGCTAATGGCAGCTCTTGCGCCCACAGCTAGTAGTTACATTAACATATTTGGTAGTGTACTTCCTTGCAATGAACATTGTTGCAAATGTTCCAAGTGTGAGCATCGACATGACAACTTTAAGTCACATTGGATCCTTGACTCCGGTACTTCAATGCACTTTACCCCACTAAGGGATGCCTTTACTTCTTATACTAAGTTCAGTAAAGAGGAGTGCCTACTGGTTCAAACCGCGGCTGCTACTATCTATGTAGAAGGAAAAGGAACCATTCATTTGTGATGGATTGATGACCATAAACGCTCACATGATATTGAGCTGCACAATGTTGGGCACACACCCAACCCCGGCGCCAACCTAATCTCTCTTGGGCACCTGCTACAAGCAGGAGCTAAGGTCACTAGCGAGACAAATACCATCATGGTTACATATGGTGATGGTGATATACTAGTGCTGTTTACTACTGGCCAACTTGGCCGTAATATGTATACTATGAAAGTGTCCCCAGTCCACTCCCATGCCCTTGGGACCGTAGACTATGAAACAGTCCATCGCAGATTAGGACACCCTTCAAAAGGGGTCACTAAGCATGCCAAGCAGCATACTTCTGGGCTTCTGGATTTCACGATCCCGGATATGGTTTCCACTGTCTGTCCTGGCTGCACTAAAGGCAAGCAGCCTCAACATTCCTTCCTGCCTACCAACATGTGCGCAAAGCGCGCCTTTGAACTTATCCATACAGATATCAAATCTTTCCTGATTGAATCCTACCACAAGTATAAATACTTGATCATCTTCCTAGATGACTTCACCTCCATGACTTGGACTATCCCTTTGCGCATGAAAAGTGCTGCATTGGTGGCTACCTGCCAATTCCTGTCAATGGTGAAAATGCAATTCCAAGCATCAGTACAAGGATGGATGTCGGATTTCGGCGGAGAATACAAATCTGCCATATGATGATATGCTTAAGGGGGAGGGCATTAGAGTTTACAACTCTGCCCCCCACGTACCACAACAAAATGGATGCGCAGAACAGTTTATGCGCACTCTGTTGGACAAGGCTGAGGCAATGTGCCATTTGGCTTGCTTGCCAGACAGCTGGTGGAATTCACTACCGCCCATGCCACCCACCTGTACAACAGGACCCCACTCTCTCGCCTTCAATGGCGTACACCATACGAAGTGCCTCATAGCAAGCTGCCTCGAGTCAACCATTTGCACGTATTTGGATGCACTGCATACAGTATGTGTTCCTTCCTTCTGACGTTCGGGCTGACAAGCTCGCTCCTAAGTCGGAACTCATGGTATATATCGTTGTGGCACCAGGGAATGAATCAAATGTCCTATTTATGTGTTCCCCCAACAATGTCCTCTTTACTGCAGCACAAGCTTCATTTGAAGAAGCGCTATTTCCTAAATGTGATTGACTGCAAAAGTAGAAATGAGTTCCAGCAGCAGAGCCTGCTGAACTGCCCGCTCCTGAGTTCCCATACCTCATTTTGAGGACTCACCTTTGTCCCCTCATGCACCATCTCCTGGCCCTCATCCAGTAACGCCTCCCGCGGCTCCTGCTCCTAGGCAACCACCTGCCCCTCAAAAGCAGCGTGCACCACCACCGGCTGTCCCAGCTACTCCTCGCTGTTCTGGGAGAGAGCGCAGGATACCAGTTTGACCAGAAAATATATACAGTGATGACCGTAATCCGACAGAACAAGTCCATGACATTGAGCGCAAAGATCACGCCAGTCAGAGACAGCCACTACCTGGCCATTTTCCCCACACACTAGTCCAACCTCCTACCGCTACTGAAAGCGAGGATGATGTCGAACGGCTATGCTGTGAGGGGGGATCTGGATTGGCCACGTATTTACTTTCCAAGGTGTTACCCGCAGTATCTGCAGAAAAGAAACCAATCCGCGAATGGACCTACAGGGATATCCGAACCCTACCCTCAGATCAGCAAACTGAGTGGAGAAAAGTGTGCGAGACTGAGCTTAACATGCTCAAGGAGTGCAATGTGTATGAGCTTGTAGATACGCCAAAAAGCCGCAAAGTTATCAACAATTGCTGGGTTTTTGATGTCAAATCCAATGGCCGCAAGTGCGCCCACCTCGTAGCGAAAGACTTCTCTCAGGTCGAAGGCATTGACTTTGACCATATCTTCTCTCCCATCATGAGGTTTGAGACAGTGCACTTAATGCTTGCACTGGCCTTCCTCGAGAACTGGCACATCAAAGGCCTAGATGTCTGAAGCGCCTACTTATATGGCAAGCTAGATGAGGAGATCTATATGAAACAACCCAAAGGCTTTGTAGTCAGGGTCCAAGAGCACAAAGTACTCTGCTTGAAGCGTGCCCTGTACGGCCTTCAACAAGCCAGACTTGCCTGGTGGGAGACTCTCAATGAGTCCAGGAAGGATCTCGGATTCAAAAGACTGAAATCCAATGCCGGAATCTTCTTATTCAAGAAGAAAGGTACTTTGATTGTAGTAGCAGTTGTCTATGTTGATGACGCTCTATTTTGTGGTCCTGACATCAAAACCGTTAAGGAGACTAAAGCTGCTTTTATGAAGCGCTGGGATTGCAGAGACTTAGGTCCTGCCAAGGAGTTTCTCCATATGAACATTAGACGAGAAGGCAGCAAGATCATGATTGATCAATGTGCTTATCTTGAAAAAATCCTGCAACGGTTCGAATGCATCAATGCTCGCATGGCTCCTACTCCTCTCCCTCAGGGTTACCACCCAATGGCTCATGAAGGTGTCATTGACCCAAAAATTAGATCACTCTTCCAACAAGTAATCAGATCGCTCCTGTATCTCATGTTCGGGACTCATCCTGATACATATAGCATATGCAGTGATTGCCCTATCCAAGCATGCCGCTAAGCCCTCAAAAGAGCATCTTGATTGTGCATTTTATATATGCCGCTATCTACTTGGGACTAGATACTACTTCCTTGTACAGTGACCTCCAAAACCGTTGCAATGCCTAACCCTGACACAGCGCGCGAAGCGCGCTGCAATCACCCGTGGGAACCGCGCTTAGCTTTGGTGGACACAAACAAAGTACAAACCCTTGGCTACAAATCGGTCCCTGGGTCATGTGATTCGGCCCAGTAGCCATGGAGATATGGCCATTTCAAAACAGTAATACCATTGCAACAG
>JBBPNE010000346.1:0-26059 GCA_038090735.1 Xerocomellus amylosporus | reverse complement strand
GAACGCCGTCGACGCAGTCATCAGTGCCTCCCTTTGCCTAGGTGTCGTCAACATGTTCTCGTGAGTGTTCACCACTATCGTATGACTTGGACTACCTCGTCCGGCTCAACTCCGTATTACATAAAGCTCAGGGATCGGTGGGGGTGGCTTCATGATCGTTCGCGTACCAAACGCAACAACAGACGGATCTTCCAAGGTGTTTACGGTTGATTTTCGGGAAACTGCGCCGGGGAGCGCGAGCATGAATATGTTTGTCAACAATACTTTGGCTGCCCGGGTCGGTGGCTTGTCAGTCGCGGTCCCAGGAGAACTACGCGGTTTAGCAGAAGCCCGCCGTCGCTGGGGTAACTCAAGTTTACCCTGGCATAAACTCGTCGAGCCGAGCGTCAACCTAGCCGCCGAGTGGACAGTGGACGTGGAGCTGGCCAAGAGGATTCACAACCCTGTAGGTGATTGCCATAGAACGCCCTCTCCCCTTGCTTATGCATCACAGAACTACTCCTCCATACTTAAGAGCACAGACTGGAGGGACATATTTGCCCCCGAGGGGAGGCTGCTTCGTGAGGGGGAAATTATTCGGCGCGCAAATTACTCCCGCACACTCGACACAATTGCAAATGAAGGTGTTGAGGCTTTTTACCAGGTTGGGTTCCATTTCTTTCGTTGTAGGAACTACGGCAACCCAATTGAACACCGATTAATAGGGTCCCATTGCTGATTCCATTGTTCAAAAAGTTACCGATACAGGTGGTAACCTCACACATGCGGACCTCCGAAACTATGCTGTCAAGGTCGGGGATGCGCTCGAAGGGACTTATCACGATAAGAAAGTGTACACTTCACGTGCCCCTACTTCTGGGCCTGTGCTTCTTCACATGCTGAATTTGCTTGCGGAATATAATTTGACCGAAGGTTGGACGCCGTTAAATGTACACAGAATTGTCGAGGCGATGAAGTGTAAGTTCATGTGTTCACCGCGAGGGTCATTTCTCAAGATATCAACGGCGACCAGTTGGGTTTGCAGCACGGTATGTTGGGTTGGAAACGCATTGTCCGCGGCCAAAGCTGATCGTGCCTTTTAGAACAAGAATAGGAGACCTCTCTTACTACAATGGAAACAAGACTCGTGTCTACGAAATCCCGACCAAAGAATTCGCTAAAAAGATCGCCGCTAACCTCACCGACGTGAGATTTTTGTGTATATTGGCATTTGCTGTTTTTGATGTTGCCATCAAGGACCGCACTCACCAACCGGAATATTACAATCCTGAATTTGATGTCCAGACCGATCATGGCACCGTACGTGTTCTGCGACATCCAGATCACGTCACGAGTGCTCAGTGATGGACAGAGTCACATCTCGGTGGTGGACAAGGATGGCATGGCCGTCTCATTGACCACCACAGTGAATCTCGTCTTTGGTTCTCGAGTGCTCGACCGGGAAACGGGCATTATCCTGAACGACGAGGTAAGAATAGCATATGGAGCACGAGTCGCCGTTGAACCGTTCCATTGTAGATGGACGATTTCTCCATACCCGGGACGGAGAATGCGTTTCACTTGCGGCCATCCCCATGTAAGTCCTACTCCAAACTTGCCATTTTCAGAGTGACCAATCGTTGACCCAGACAACTACCCCGAACCGGGCAAGCGGCCGCTGTCTTCCATCGCACCTGCCATCTTCGAATATACCAATGGATCACTCTACCTCGCCGCTGGTGGTGCCGGGGGTTCACAGATCACCACTGCCGTCTTCCAGACGTTGTTGAATCTGGAGTGGGGCATGAACGCCAGCGAAGCGGTGGAACATGGACGCGTCCACGATCAGCTCTATCCACAGGAAGTCAGCTTCGATAACATCCTCCCACAGCCGATTCTCAACGGTCTTCGACAACGTGGGCATAATGTAACGGGTGCGTTCGATGCTGAGGCGCTGATATCCCGCGGCCGCGTCCTCGCTGTTTTTTTTCTCGCTGACGTACTGTATCTAGAATTGGACATCAACCGCATGGCCGCGGTGGTTCAGACTGTCGTGAAGAAAGGCGGCAAGATATACGGTGCGTTACGATTTCGTGTCCCCCGCGGTGTACTCACGCGACCGAGCAGCGGCGAGCGACTCCCGGAAGAATGGGATTGCCGCGGGATACTGATCGTGATCAATGTCTGGCCAGCACGTCGAGGATCATATACCATGTTCATATTGTAACAGTGGATAGGGCCAATGATTGGGATACCTATACCGACGCCGTACATAGAAATCGTTGACGCTGAAGGGGGCTTAATGTAGATAAGGGACTGGCAATGTGACCGCGTTTACTCACATCTCTTGCGGAGTTCCGAGGCGACGCAACAGATGGATCCAAAAATAAACCCAGTCTAAATGTTTGTATAACATGTGAAGGCAACGCCCAATACTTCAAGTCTAGTACGTCTTTCATTTTCGTACACCGTTTAGACCAGTGTTAGATGTAAATCCATTCGTTGTGCGCGAGTACATGTTCGTTGGACGGAATGTCGGCCCGGGTGATCTTGATCTGGCGTGGACAGGTCAACCGGTCGCAGTCATATAGCAAGGATTCTCTATATTGACAGTCTGCGCCAACGTACGAGCTACCGCGTAGATCTAAAGGGAAGAGAAATATACAGAGAGAAACAACTAACCTGAGCCAATCCAATGGTTTCCGGCCCGGAGCTTGAGCGCAGCGGCGAAAAGTCAATCTTTGAAATTTGAGAGGGCCGCAGTGCGCAACGCTGCGAAAACTTTGTGCCGAGTGAGGCAGTGTCGGGCAGGGAGGTGTGGCAGCGAGGTGTGGCAGCGGTGGGCAGGTGATGAACAGTAGAAAAGGTCACGACGCACATTCATCAGGGGGAAGTTGTGGGGGTTTGGGTAATTTGCATTACCAAAAATTTCCAATGCGTTGTGACCTGTACATGCCGCAGTGTATAACGAATAGTAGATAGCAAGAACGGTGCTAGCGGCGAAGCAACCTCTGCGTAGACTAAACGTAACCCTCGCGCGTTTGACTTGGCAGCCCCTTGGTCAAACAAGGCAAAACTCGTCACGCTCCTTTCTTTTTATTTTCATGGCAGACACCGACTGGGACCTCGTCTCCTCCTACGCCGGGCTGCTCTGTCTCGCAACCCTCTCCATTTACTGTGGTGCACTCGGTTCGCTGCCGGTACGTCCATCGCTCGTCACTTGCAGCCCCAGGTCCGAGCGCGACGACACACTTGTAGACCAGCCCGCGCGTTCGAACGGGCCCAAAACAGAACTTGCTCCAGGATGACGAAGAGGACGACGAAGAGGAGGACATCCCAGACCGCTTGTCCTCCGCTGACGCGTGGCTGTTCCCGATCGTGAGTGCATGCGTCCGACGCCCAGGTCGTCGGACGCGCCGACCGCTCACGTCGCCTTCTCTCCTTCTACTTCTCAGGTCGGCTCCGTAGCCTTGTTTGGCATGTACGTGGTGGTCACGTACGTGGGCAAGGAATGGATCAATTGGTTGCTCGGGTGGTATTTTTCGATCGCCGGGGTGGGGAGCGTATGGAAGGTGCGACGTCCTTCTGCGATGACGAACGAGTTCGTGCTGACCCACGTGGGCGTATAGTCTACTGTGTCATTGGCTAAATTGGTGATCGGAAGGGAGAGATGGAGAACGTTTGATCGGAATCGGTTACTCCTGCTCCGGGGACCACTCGGTGCGAGAGAACCCATGCGCGGCCGTGTGACGATCTCATGATTGGTTGTTCAGAGATGGTCTCCTTGTCTTTCCGGACGCCGACGCTGGTGCTGTTGCCAGTGGGCATGCTCCCCTCTATTCTTTTCAGCTTCTCTCCCGGATCACGCAAGTCTGCATTATTGACAGATGTTCTTGCACTTTCATTTTCGCACAATGCGCTGTCGATCCTAAAACTGGACACGTTCAAAACGGGATGCATACTTCTGTCAGGGCTGTTCCTTTACGACATCTACTGGGTATTTGGTACTGAAGTGGTAAGCCGCATCTTGAGAGCCCAGGGTCCTGTCTGATTCTCTGTAGATGGTGAAAGTGGCCACTTCTCTCGATGTGCCCATCAAGCTTCTGTGGCCAAAATCGATGACATTTGCCACTGAGAGAGGGTTCACCATGCTTGGACTTGGTGACGTCGTCATCCCGGGTCTTTTTATTGCCCTCGCACTCCGTTACGACCACACGCGTGCAGAGAAGACGACGTCTTCTCTCACGAAACCATACTTCTTTATCACATTAACGGCATACGTCGTGGGCCTCATCACGACGATGACAGTCATGCATACGTTGGGCAGGGCTCAGCCAGCCCTGCTATACCTTAGGTAAGCGTACCCCATAACCCTTGCCCTGTTTGTTGCTGAGTTGGGTGAAATGTGTAGTCCGGCATGTATGCTATCCTTTATTGCGACGGCGGTTGTGCGTGGGGAAGTCGAAGATGTATGGAGGTGGACAGATGACCCCGAACAGCCACAAGAGAAGACCGCGCAGGAAGGACCTCATAGGATGGGATCTCGGGCGCTACCAAAGGTTCAAAATGGGGACAGTACGCCACAGCCGAATAAGGATGCTGATGGGGGTCATGTGGATGCCGGGGCGACAGAAGGGGACGAGGAAGAGGAAACAGGTGAGCAAGATGACCGCAGGGACGAGGTCAAACCGAAAAAACGCAAGAGCAAAGGGAGGAAGAAGGAATGAGGGGTGGAGGAAGAGGCGAGTATACCAGAGTCGGTGTATTAACGAGTGGCCGTGAAATGTTCAGGGGCGCTCTGATGATATATTTCGGTGGAGATCTCACGCTGCTACTCCAATATTGTCGTAAGAAGAACCAAGGTGCCTGACGTCGAGCCAGTGCCGAGATCTACATGGGAAGAGGCGACCCACATAGATGGATGGGCAAGATGCATGCGACAGGATGAGTCAAGGTGGAGTTGCTTACTGTCGGCACGCCGGACCTGAAGGGATGATCGTTGCAACGAACCAAAGTGGGGTCATTGAGAGCCATTCTCAGGCTCGTTCGGCTGTCAAAGGGACCGGGTGAGATGGCTGGAAGAGGATAGGGGGAGTGATGGACAGTATGCCGTCACCTCATGGAGCCTGTGCAGACACATGTTGGACCGAAAGCAGACGGCGCAAGTCCAGTTGATGAGACCAAGCGCTGACGGTGGTCGAGTGAGTCGAGACGGGGGATCTGGACATGCGGGTGGGTGCACTCACGAGACGATCGAACGGATGGATGCTGGGGTGAGGGGTGCGAAGGGCGTGGCGTAGGAAGAGAAGGATGGACACTGTCCGACGACCGGTAGTGGACTTTGCCAAAAATATGCGTGAAATGAACGCTACATTCCGAATGTGTACAGCAAGGGCGCTCCCGAGAAACGACGGTTACCGAGGATGAGTGGAGAGAGGATTAAATGACGTAATAAATGAATGCGTCTCAGTTGCGAGTGCACCATGAGGATTTAAAACGTGGACCCCGCATACCCCTGGCGACATGTGAATACGGGGGGGTCGTGTTTCCATATGCGTGATGGGCCGAAGCGGGGTCCCTGCGCATGTCAGAAGAGTGTGCCTCGCAGTCCATGTCCCTTGCCTCTTGAGCGTTGTCGATTCAGGACGGGGCTCTACTTTTTAACCCCACCGCGTCCCCGTCGATTTTCTTTTTGGTTCGTGCGGTTTGCTTGCAGAGTGTGCAGTCGTCATGCTCATCCCCTCAGATATGCCCTTCCCAAACGATGACTGGAGCAGCGTATTCTCCGCACCTCCTCTCACGCCCGCCGCCTTCATGTTCCCCGTCCCCCACGACGACAACCCGCCCCGCGATCACCTCCCGGACTACCACCACGATCACGCACCATGGTCGCAGTCAAGAACACCCTTCCCGAAGCCCAAGTCCCCGCACGACGCCCCCCTGTCTGCGTTCCACCCCCACGACCTCGCCCATCGCCACCACAAACACCACCGTGCACCCGTGAATCCCAGCGCTCGTATCCATTTGCCCGCGCAGTCGCACGACCCCACGCCCCACGCCTTCGATCACCCCCGCTCCCGACGACCCGATGCTCCCTTTCTCCACCCCGGCCCCCTCTCAATATCCCCACCAGACTATCAGCCCTACAGCCACCCCATCGAGCGCTCCCACGTCGCCATACCCCCCTCCCTGTGGATGTCCCCCACTTCCTCCCACCCACCCACCCCGGCCCTCTATTCGCCGCTCACCCAGCTGTCCATACCCCAGAATGGCATCGCCCCACCCGATCCATCCCCGCTCTCCGCTCACATCCATGTCTCTCCCTCCCTCTCCGTCGACTCAAAATCCGCCATTCTGTCAGACCTCTTCTCCGACGATCTCTTCAGCACCTCCAGCAATGAGCCAGGTCCAAGCTCGTTCACCTCTCCCAAGCTGTCGGGTTCTCCCGATATTCAATCCATCCCCTTTCCATCCACCGAAACCGATCCCGAGAAACTTGCAAAGCAAGATCCTCTGGCTACTCAGGTCTGGAAGATGTTTGCGCGCACCAAAGCCAACCTCCCCCACGCTCAGCGGGTCGAAAACATCACCTGGCGCATGATGTCCCTTGCGCTAAAAAAGAAGAAGGAACAGGAAGAGACTCCCGCTGCACCCCAAGCGAGCATACGCGTAAAGTCCGAAGTCACGACTCCCCCGATCAGCCAACTCGACCCCTCAACTTCGCAACCCGCTACCGAGGAAAGAGGGAGACCGTTTGCAAAGGGCAAGGGCAAGGTGCAGGTCGTCGGATTCGACGGTACCAACCAGGATGGCACGGAGGATGACGAGTACGTAATCACTTCCTCCGTCCCCCTCCGTTTTCGTCATGCGAATCTCCATTAGCGTCGAGCCGATGGACTGGCGGGCCATGAGCAGATCAAGATCTCGAATTTCCATGGATTGGCGACCCCAAAGTCGTTCCCGCTCACGTCCCCCGCAATCAGTCATGCAGTTCGAGCAAGTTGGCATGCACAATCAGTTTGACGATCGGCATCCCTTCCCAACCACCCATGACCGCCCCGACAAGTCCCCCGAACGAGCTGTGCGACGTTCGGGGGAGCCTACAACATCACCTAGCATACGGATACCGGGTACTTCCACGCTATCTTCTTCGCGCTCCTCTGCGACATCTTCCTCAGGCCCCCTGCGCTCCGCACTATCCGCCATCTATGAAAGCAATACGGCCCACGAGGCGTCTCCGTTTGGAAGTCCCACTCATCACAATGCACACGTTAATCAATTTAATCATTCCCTGTCCACATTCAGCACCTTCCATCCTTCGTCGCTCCCTTCTTTCGGCCTTCATGGACCCTCCAAGTTCCCCCTTGACGACGAGTCAGCAAAGCCCCGCGCGTTCCCAAGGCACGTGCGCAAAACAAGCTTTGATCACACTGTGGAGCGCGAAGGTATATTTACCGGCCCAAGTGGTAGGCATCAAGTAAACGGCAAACCTTTGTCTCCCGATAGCCTCGCAGGCCAGAAGCGCCGTGCAGACGCACCACACGCAGAAAGCATACTACGCGCAGATCCCTCAAACGTTGAAGGCAATCCGCGCTCAACGAACCCTCGAGAGGCGGATCAGTACGTCGAGAGTAGCTCTTTCCCGTCTACCGCTTTCAATTTCAGCTTCGCGCCTTTCGAGGGCATGTTCGACTTTGCCTCACCAGGAAGCACAATACCACATCATGAATTCTCACACATGCTCCAAAGTGGCGAGAGTGCGAGAGCATCTGATTTGCATTTCCATGATTCTGCGCCCCATTCGCTGAGTGGACCTCCTTATACGTCTTCAGTGACCTCCCCCCGTGGTGTCGACGAGGGAATATCTGCTACTGCCGCCGCTAACGCAGCAATGGCAGAGGGCTACGTCCAACACCTGAACGCTACCAACTTTGCCCCCGACGATAGCGTCCACTATGGTCGACTTCTCGGACTTCCCTTCCCATCCCTGGACGCCGGTGTAAACTTGGGTCAAGGGCCGTATACCCACGTTGATCCCACGCAGATTTTGCCCGTGGAACACGGAGATATGGTTTTGCAAAGCTATCATGCCAGCCCGACCAGCGATTGGGGCACTGGCCTCCACTCGTCGACCGCCTCTCCTGAACCCTACGTCACATCCAGCGCTTCATCTCCCCCGTCCGTCGAAGGCGCCAACAACGGCGCCAACCCACGCCTGTCCAATCGCAAGATATCATCGACAAATCGCGTCGCTCAGGGCTTGCAACGGAAGAAGTCTACGGCGAATACCACAGTCACCGACTCCAGATCGGGGACGAGCACCCCTGAACTGACTACCGAGGGTAGTAGCAGTGCTACTGCCAAGGGAAGCAGCGATGACGGCGATCAACCACCGACTTCGTGTACAAACTGTCAGACGACAAACACCCCGCTGTGGAGACGTGATCCGGAGGGACAGCCTCTTTGTAAGTAGCCCGATCCATCCTAGATCAGCGTCGATTGACGAACGTCTGGTAGGCAATGCCTGTGGCCTTTTCTTTGTAAGTGTAACCCACGTTTTGCTACGAACGAATCCTGATCTGTTGTCAAGAAACTGCACGGTGTCGTCCGCCCATTGTCGCTCAAGACCGACGTCATCAAGAAAAGGTGGGGTTCCCGCCTTGGTTGTATTTTGTATTCATCGTATTTGCAGAAATCGGGCATCTGGCACGCCAAACGGCACCAACTCTCGCAAGAGCGGAGGGACTGGGCTGCCAAAGATCGCCGCATCTAGTAGACCTCGTTCCGCTACTACGAACGCTATCCCCACTGGGATTTCTGCCCGTGCAGCTCCTGCTAATCGGGGAGCGAACGGCACCCTGCATGCTGCTACAGCAGCGGTGAAGAGACAGCGGCGAACATCAACAGGGTTGCCAAGTTCTCCCGTAACACGTAAAGGAAACGACCCCATTCTCTAATTCTGACATAACGTCCAGCGTGGCAACGTACTTCGTCGACAGTTTTTTTTAGTTTTCGTCAGTTTATGGGAAACCTGCGTGCATATATTTTCTTGATTGGAACGCAGGATGCTACTAGTATGTAGATATTGATTGACATAGATTATTGTCGTGCTCTTTCCTGAATATGTAGCTTGTTCACATGCGATATGCTGCCCTATAACATTATTCTACGTGTAGAATACGACGCACCGTGTACGATCATATTACTGCGTGGGCATTTCGTGCAGGGTTAACAAGTCTTCTGAGTCCGAGACAGTGGCAAGCGACACGTCTGGCCCTGTTTGGTGAACGACGGTGACGACGACGACCGTGAGCTGCACCAATATTAACCCCCCTGCTTCACCTGTCGTCAATCTGGCATCGTTTTTCAAAAATGCGACACCTTCACCGCGTATTCCGGTGTCATCATATCCGACTGGGCTGCAGCCTGTAGCATCAAAGGACGTAACGACCAACCGACGGCTCTCGCGGACAGAACTCGATTTTGAGCAGGCCCTGCGCACTGGAGGGACCGTAGTCATCAGGGAGAGCTTGGACGTGAACACCCTCGGGCGCGAGCTTGCATCACCATCACCCGCGGAGAAAGATCAAAGGACGATTCGCGCTGCCCAACGCCCCCCGACGCCCATCATCGTACCGCCTACCCCTTCACCCAACCCTGTTCCCTACTCTGCCCAACAACTCTCTTCCTCCTCTTCCTCCAACGAAGTCTTCTATGACGCCGAAGACCCTGACATGCAAACCAAACGACGATCCATGTACCGGTCTCCCGGCACCTCCAGTAGCCCAGACTTGGCTACGCTCCTGCGCAAGGCAAAAGAGAGAGGTGGGGTCGTGCCGCCCAACCTCGTCGCAGCGCAAAAGGAAAAGCGGTCGGAGCTTCCCCCGCCGTTACCCGCCGTCCCAGTGAGTTCTAGACAGCCCACGTCGACGCGGCCACGTTCGGCGACGAACACAACGTCGCCTATACCACCCAAGTTGTCGATCACCGCGGCGTCCTACAAGCAGGCCAAGCCACCAAAGGATCCTGTCAGCCCCAGCGGATCAGACTGGGTCATGGCCAGCCCGCGTTCGAGAACGACCTCTAGGGTCGATTGTGACAAGGTGTGCCCGCAATGTCCGGCGGTGTTTGACACTGCTTGCTCAACGGTTTTTTTGCTCACAAGGCGATGAAAAACACTGTCAAGGCCAAAACGAGCGCGTTTTTGGGTAAAATGCTCGGTCAGTCGACGACGCGCGATCGTTCTGTACGTCAAGCATTTCACATGTCGTCTGTAGGCTCGTCTGTTGACTGTTTGGTACAGCGCACGGATGCCTCATTGACAGGGTCTCCTCCGGGAAGGCCCTCGCTGTTCAATAGTTTTGTGCCCCCGGTGCCACCGTTGCCCGGGGATGTTCAGTCGACGCCCGCACTGTCACCCCTGGCAGACGTATTCACGACTCCACAGCCACCTCCGCAAAGTGAAAAGCCTTTGCCGCCCATACATGCGGGGCCGATGGATCGTGCGAGCAACGACTCCGACGTGAGCTCACTTGTCGTCGTCGATCCGGTATCTCGGATGAAGGCAGGCACAACCTCTCCCGACACGCGGTGGGTGGACCGGACGTTGAGACGTGATGGGAAATCCCCTGGTCACGCAAAGCGCCGGAGTATGAGCGTCAGTGACCTCGATGTTTTCAAATTTAGTGTCGAGTCCTCTCCAGCGCCGACTTTACCCCCAAAAGACCATTGCGTGCCTGACGGTCATACTTGGGAGTCATCACTGCATGGGGTACTGAACGATTTCGATTTCAAAGGCGTGCTGTCGGCGTTGGACCCTGACACGGGGTCGTCGTTGCTCGATCTTCGGGACCCGTCCGTGTCTGGCCGTAGAGCTGCGACATTGCCCTTGTTCGCGACCACCGCAGGCCAGGCACGCACGTCGTCTCACTTGGACGTAAAGTCCCCCCCTATGCCGCACGCTACCCCGGTCTTACCAACAGAATCGTCATCGAGGCGAGATCGAACGCCGCCGTTCACGGATTCTCTGATTGCCGAACCGATTGTGCCCCCTCGAAAGTCGTCCCTCCGGACACCTGCTCGTTCTCGTTCGGGGTCTGGTCCACACCAACAACAACAAGCGATGGGGGTGGGCAGCCCTGGTCCACCACGCATTGTGCACCCCAAACATGGTCCCAGTCCGCTGCGGTACAAACAGTATGGGAGCCAGATGCAGTCGTCTTACCGCGACTCGTCGAAACTCCGCGTGCACCACCACTCTACCGCGTCGACGTCGGAGCCTTCGTTGATACCGACCCACGACGACGCGCGTCTTTGTACGTCTTGCGCAATGCACTCTTTTTTTCGTTTCGTTTCCTGACGTGATTGAAAAGCCACAGCGTTGACGCCCGGTTCACACGAGCTAACGACCAACGATCTCGTCCTCTCCCGTTTTGCGTCCAATCCGTCTTTTTCGCACAAGGAAAAAGAGGAGATGCGAGACCCGGAAGAGCATGGCAAGGAGCTGGCCGCGCGATGTTATCACGAAGACGACGGGTTTCTGGCCAAGGACAAAATTGCCGAGTGGTTGGGTGGCCAGTACGTACATCCTCGTTGTTTCGGCGATGTGGATGGAGCGTTTAATCTCTTCCTTGTAGTGGTTCGATCAACAAGATTGCACTTCGATATTATATGGATTATTTCGACTTTGCGGGGTTGAGGTTGGACAATGCGTTTAGGTGGGTGCAACGTTTGAGAGGATCTTTCATGGCTGAGATTGGAATGCGCAGACGGTTATGTTCCAAGCTTTATCTCAAGGCTGAAACCCAACAAGTCGATCGTATCCTCGAGGAGTTTAGCAGACGCTTTTGGGATTGTAATCCTAACCGGCAGTATGGCAGTGCGAGTGCGTACATGTCGTCTTTATTTTCATGTTTGGTGGCTCATACCTCGTACGACGTAGGCGTCGTCCACGCGGTCACCTATTCCCTCCTACTGTTGAATACCGATCTTCATGTGGCTGATATTACCAGTCGCATGTCGCGGAGTCAGTTCGTCCGGAATACAATGACCGCGATCCAGATGCAGCTTCATCCCACTCGATGCGCTTCCACGGCGGATTTAGACCTCGATGATACTAGCAGCGGCCCTGGGACTAATTCAGATGGGACCGAGACTCCGTCAGTGACGCGATCGAAGCGGAGCGGCAGTATCGCGAGTTGGAACAGCATCTCTAGGGACACGTTCGTGTCTTCCGGGGCGCTGTCTTCCGCTGGGTTATCTGCGGTGCAGCGGTCGTTGAATAGCAGCACCACGTCTTTCCAGCACTCGCCTGGCGTGGAGTCGAAGCCGCTCAGTACGGGTTCTTTGCAGGTCGTGTATGACCGTAATTGGGAGGTGGAGATGGAGACGTTGCTCAAGGTACGGTTTCACATCTTTCTCTCGGGGAATCGTTTGACCGAGTCGGTGGATGTAGGACATGTATGGGGCTATCAAGAGCCAACAGATTCTGCAACCGTTTGGTATGGTTTCCTTGGTTCGGTTTTTTTTTGCCATGCTCATCGAGGCTTGGCGTAGCTCATCATCTCATGGCACGCAGCCGAAGCTTACGAGGGCCTCCCGATCGACTGACGACGCTGAAGCGGGGTAGTATCAGAGGAATCCAGTCCATTCTCGGTGCACCGTACAGCCCATACAGTAGTAACAGCAGTATCGACGGACGTGCCAGTCCGTCGCCTAGCTTTGCGACCTCGACGCACGAAGTATGACGTCCCCAGGCGCTCTCTCTTTATCTCCCTTTGTTGACGCACCATTTTAGGGAATGCACAATTCAATGGCAGCGTTCCTCACGCCCGCCCTCGGTTTCGCGTCCAACTTGTCCCACACGATCATACGTGAAACTCAGGAAGACGAGGATCGGAGCTTCAACAGCCACGAATCCAACTCGACGACGATTAGCATCACGGACGAGGAACTGGCGTTGCTCGGTGCACCATGGGCGAAAGAGGGCATGCTCTGTCGCAAGCAGTACTGGGAATCCGCTGGGAAGCGAGCCAAGTCCAAGAATTGGCTCGACGTCTTTGTGGTCATTCAGCGCGGCGAACTAAACATGTTCACCTTTGGAGAACATGGAGGGGGTGGGTCTGGTATCGTCGGTGGCGGTAACTGGCTCGTACGTCGTTGGGTTCTGTTCGACGCGATCGCGCACTGATCACCGTGTATAGGAAAACGCGAACTCGGTCGGGACCGTCCATCTCGCGCATTCCCTGGCGCATGCGCTACCGCCGCCGGGCTACAGCAAACAACGGCCTCATTGCATGGTGCTGACCCTCGCCAACGGCGGTGTCTATTTCTTCCAAGCAGGCACGGAAGAGCTCGTCAACGAATGGGTTTCGACATGCAACTACTGGGCCGCTCGGACGAGCAAAGAACCGCTCGCGGGGGGCGTGTCCAACATGGAATACGGCTGGAGCCGCATCTCGGACGTGCACTCGCGCTCCGTCTCGGACAATGACATGACCCGCGAGCTTGACCGCACAGACACGCTCAGCGTTCGGAGCGGTCGGAGCAATCGAAGCAAGTTTGGTTGGCGGGAGGGGGTGGCAGCCGTGCGAGTGCCGCATTCGCCTTGGAAAGACAGGCTGACGATCAGCGATTGGAAACCGCCCATACCGCCGATGATATCGAGCATACACGACGAGGAGACGCAATTGGAGGCGTTGCAAAAGTATGTGAGTATGTTGAAGAAGGATTTCAAGCATCACAACGAGCTACGCGAGCCGATGGTTGCCTTGGTGAGTGGACTTTGAAGCGTTTCGGGGGTAATGTTTTGGCTGATTCGGACGGGTCGTTCGTTAGTATGAATATCGTTCGGCCAATGGCATCAGGGCGCAGAGCAACTGGGAAAAAAAGTCCCAATATCTCTTGACCGAGATCGTCAAATACGATTCTTACATCGACTCGCTCCAATCTGGGATGAATCTCCGACTGAAGAAGAGGGGCGAAAAGGCGCTAGAGAGGGCCCTCGGACCAGACGAGGATCTTTCCCGCTCCGGGACGGTGCGACGGAAGGAACGTGGTGACGAGGAAGACACAATCTCAGAATTCGACGAGCAGTCGTCCGTGACTGGTTTGGGCTCCTCGCGCCTTCATCGTCGAGAGACGGCGGAAGGTGGTCAGTGGCCGTAACATATGATACTTGATTTTTCTTTTACATAATAAAGTTAATAATGCCTTTTTTTCACTTTTTCCGCGTCAGCTCGGGCGTATACTTTGGGGAATGTGGATATTTATGTATGATAATCTCACCTACCTTTTTCTCTCTGTCTACTTCCCTCTCGTGGTGGACGGTTGCTTTTTTCTCAAATGAATGGATACTTTTTGTTTTCTGATGATCAAAAGAACGAGTGACAGAGTATACGACGTTACAATGACCCGCAAGGTGCATACTATGTAGGGTCGCATAAGTCATTCTGAGCGCGCTGGTCGAACGTGTGACACACCTTGGCGGCAGAAATAACTGCCTCGAGACCGCTCGCGGACGCCTGTGGTCCCCACTGCGACCCACCCTGGTCCTGGGCATACCACACGGAGCCAACGTCGTGCACAGAGTTCAACGCGTTGTGTAACACCGCCGCGTACTGCGACCCCAAGAAATCGCTATACTTGTTGGTGAGCGACAAGTCGTCGGCCGAATCCAAAAAGTATTGGACGTGTTTCATCCATATGCCCTGTGAATCGTATTGTGGGTTGAGCCCTCGGGAAGCAGACGCGTTTGACTTGCCTTGAATAATTGCTACGTGGAAAAAGGACAAGGCGTTCAGCCGATACGTGTGAAGGAGGAGACGAGAGTCGGACCTGGTCGTTGTCACAGGGAGAGTCGCTGAATTGGGCGTCGTCGCATGTTTCCTTGAGTATGTTGTTGCAGGTGAGCGAACCACTGATCGTCGCATCCAAGCTGACTTGTGCTTGTTGTAGGAACGTTTTGTTTGAACCCCCGTCGGCAACGTAGAGTGCGCCGAGTCCGGACGCGATGACAGCCTGTTCGGAAAAGGGAAGGACGTCAGAGAAGGACGCGATTCAGGGGGAAAGTGGGCGGACTTGATTGTACGTCCACGCAGTCTATGATGTGATATGATGCAACGGTGAGCAGAGTAAATATCAACGTGTCCGCTGGGGCATACCGCTCTGTTGTTCTTGCACGTGTTGAGGTCTAATCCATCGTTGAACAAGCCGTCTGGTCCTTGCATCCCGGAATTCAACACTATAGAAGAACATGATCGTTGGTGTTGAGCGCTATTTGGTCGAAGACGTACACCATTCGTATTCCTGGTCAGATCAGTAAACGGTCGTTGAGCACCGGGGAAATGAACGAACAACTCACCTTTAAAGCGTTCTGAAGGTAAGTGATATTGCTGGTTCTCAAGTAAGCTTCGGCTGATGTCAAAAGAAATAGCTCGTTGGTGATTGCGTTCTTGTATGTGCGATCACTTGACCACCAGACTATCAACAAGTCGATTAACAGGAAAGTAGGAACCCCAGGTGTATAAGGAGACCTACCTCCACCTCCACAGGTGTCATCCCACGCTGCTGCGACCATATCATATATTGCGAGGGAACTGGACTAGTCAAAGAAATGAGCTGAAACTCGACACACAGTAGATGCCTCTAACCATATAGTTACCGCACTCCAGGCTGCGGGAAGCCTTGTAGTCGCTAATTTTCCATAACGCGAGTATAACCCACTGAAGCGCACCGCTCGTCATCACGTTCCGTATGGTCGCGAGAAGTGGCAAATACCTGCGCGTCGTCATAGCTTCCACCAAAGAAGTCGTCCCAGTTTGTGATCGGATCTAAAGCAGCTCGTCCAATGTATGAATTGTCGGCAATAGTCCCGTAGGTGTCACTGCCCGTCGCGAGCATGAGGTTGTGCAAATCCTCCAAGGAGTTCTGTTGACGGGACGTTCAGACATCGAGATAGAACAGATGGCATTGAGCCTACAGCGTCGGTCCAAAGCTCGCCGTCCTTATACTGGCCAGAAGAACTGTTCCAGTATTTAGACTGCAACTCGTCTGCAATCGGCTTTGATTCACCTCGTCAGGCTTTCGCGTCAGTACGGGTAGGGAAAAACGCACGTTCGCTTCGCTCAAAGTCTCCGAGCATTGGCGACGTTGCAGTAAGGTTGCATTCGCGCCAATGACAGACAAGGCAGCAAAGAGGGCAAGATTCAGGGAAGGGAAACGGTGCATTTCTGAGGTGTGCTGTGACTCGGACGGGCTGGACGAACACCCGATCGATGTTACGGTGACTTAAGTCAGCTCCTCCATGAGCATGAGCCTCAGGCTGAGCGTTGTGCACGCCCACCCCATAATCGTGGGAACAACTCTCCGGAAACTCTTTCCTTTTTTGTAAGGCCTTTTGCTCATTTGCATTAAATTTTCTGTATTTTCTTGGTCACCACAAATAAGTACAAATTAACGAGTTTCCGTCTTTCGGGACTGGACTTGTATATGTATATGCACTGACGCACAATTTTTGGTGAGCGAACTCCAACCGAATTCATTAAATAATTGAGCGTCATTGAACGTGTATGAGTTGCGGCGGCCGGCGGTCCAGTGGCATGGTCGACGGTGCTGTGTGCCGCCGTGCGCGATACACAGCACCCTCGACTGTCTCACTGCGTAGTTAAGATAGAGCTGGACTTCGCCAACCTAACCCCTTTTTTCCCTCTTTCAGCTCAACGTTTTTGACCCCGCGGCCAATGCCATCTCACAAGTAGGGGTCGAAACCGGAGCCAAGCTTTCCACTACGATCCCGACGAACCCACATGGTGTGCAATGTTCATTTATTCTCACGAAGTCTCCCATGTGTGGTGCGTGGTGAGCCCATCTGCAATGCAGCATTAATTAAATGTCAGTATGTACCCGCCACATTCCGTAACTCGTACTTCCACGAGGCTGACACCATTGGGGAGTGGGCACCACTTTACATTTTTAACGACCTGACCTGTGTTGCAGCCTAATCGGCAGCCAAGCCTGAGGCCTGAGTGTCCACAATATACTCGTCATGAATCGGTGTCCTTTGAAGTGTATTAAACCAGTTAAAGGGGTACTAGTAAGTAAGTTGTTCTCGGGCGTGTGTTGGGACTTATTAGGTCACACAGCAAGGTGGACTTGCACTGCCGCAAAATCGTTCCATTACCTCCCAGCAGTGTTTGCTGTAGTACCGGTATCCAAAAATATCGGTATCTTTGAAGAATCTTCCCAAAAGATTCACTTCGCGCCACCTATGTAAGCCGATATGCGGCGTCTTCCATAGTCATCTAGAGCCTCCCTTACCCCCCCTTCATCATGTCGCAATCACTGGGGCAGATGTATCTCACCTGTGCATGGTTGGAGGCCATTCTCTATGGTATGTCGCTTATGACCAGACCTCTGGCCGTCATATACTGACCAGGCGGTTCGTAGGCGTCAAGTAGGTGATCATCTCGCATATTTTGTACTGGAGGTCCAACTAAAGCATGTGCAAGTTGCATGTTATTTGGATTCTGTATTCACGTCTTAACATCAAGTGCGACGCCATCTCATAGGTGATCTACGCCAGCTCCTAGTTAAATCAACTATTGATTACTGGAGAATATCCCAGAGTCCTCACTGCGGCCATCGTACAATTTTCGTTATCTACCGCTCATGTTATCGTCACGCTTGTTGAACTGCTCCAAGCTTTCACCCCCGGTGTTGATCCTGACCTGTACTACTCAAATCCGGGGGCGAATAAGGTGTTTATTGCTGGGTTTTACATCTACGTCATAAATGTAAGCTGCTTGTCTTTGACTTAATAGCATGGATGAATCGACAATAATCGGATTTAGACATTCGTGCAAGAGCTGCTGTTGGTATGTGTTTCCCCACGCTAGACATGACTCTGCTGATTCCGCGTCAGATATGGCGATTATACGGTCTCTGGGGACGGAGATTCAGAGTTTGCATCGTTCCGGCATGTGTCTCTTGGCATCGTTCTAGCCGAATGTTGTTTTGATCTCGAATTATAGTTAATTCTCTGGGCTGCACATGTCTGTAAGTGTCGATCGTTGAGGGTGACAGAGGCTGGGTATTCAACGACGAAAATTTCAAGGTATCGCGACAGTTGCTGTATCCAGCTTTATACCAACCACGGCCACGGGCACACCCCAGAGTGTGCTTGCTTTTGGCTTGGCTGGATGGGGGCTCGAGACTGCTACGAACCTAACGGCAAATTTTGGCATCGCATACCGTCTCTGGAAAGCGGAGCGTAGAACTGCACCGTTAGGCAAGCAAAGATATCTAAATTACCAAAGCACTATGCTCTTAATAGTGGAGTGTGGAGCACTCATCACAATGTGCACGGTGATCATGTTTGGTCTATTTGCATCTGGGCACGAGTCCGGAATCGTGGGTGTTGGCATTGCGACCCAAGTTGCGGTGAGCCGTTTCCATCTGCTATACTCGGTTTCATTGTGTGTATGACTGACGATTGCAGACTATATCACCCTTGCTTATTGTCGTACGCGTGGGCCTTGCTCGGACTCGGTCACTGGCTGGTCAAACGACAAACACTTATCCTCTGGAAATCAATGTACTTCGCACGGAGAACACGACCAGTGATTATAACATGCAAGGGACAGGAAAACCTCAGGGCCCCCCCGCGGGACGGGACGGGGTATAAAATAAGGCTGAGGAGATGGTGTGGCCCCGAGAAGTCGTTACGTCACTACTGTGTAACTAGCACTCCATCAACAACAGATGCCATCAATAATGTCTTCGGCAACTTCGAGCAAGTCCTCGGCGAGCGAAATGGTGTGTGCCAAGTATGTCACCGTCGTAGTTGATTTCCGCTAGAAAGATGGCGCCCATATCTAACATTGCAAGGCAACACGCTACTCAAAATTTACAGGGGAGACTGACACTCTGTCACCCTCATTCTTAATGCGTATTCAGTGTCCACTAACCAGGACCGTGACGGAGGTGAGTTTTGGATTTCCAAGTCCATGTGTCTTTGAGCGCTCTAGCCAATCTGACACATTGTGATGTCATACACTCAGGCTCAGGTTTTTGACGCACAGTAGTAGCATTCCAGCACCGTGACTATGATTTCATAGTTGATAGCCACAGGTATTTAAACTCCAGGTGCCCTGCCCTGCCCTCTCTGCTTCAGAACCCTCAGACGCTGCACGCCGCCCTCGTTATCCGCCATCTTTACTATCTTCTGCGACTTCTCGTCTCCCTTGCCATTTTACTTTCATTAACTGGTAAAACGCGCCTCCCTCGAGGATTTCGTTCATTCCTCCGATTTGCCCACCAGCGACACGCCGCCCAGGAAGCAGTTTGCCAAGCTGAGCATGGAGAGCCCGAGGAACGCTGGATCTGCTAAGCCAATCCTTGTGGTGGTATGCACAGTTCAATTAGTTCTCATACCAGGCCGCCTGACGAACCCATTTCGCCGTAGCCCCATCTTAACTTTTTTGAAGATCATGGAGGCACCGTTTACTCAGTGCCGACCTTCCCAAGCCGAATGAATTTGTCGCACGTAAGGTCAAGTCGGGCTTTAACAATGTATTCTCGAAGCACCGCGACGAACCCGCCAGAGAGGTCGTTGCCTCAATTTCGTAGCGTTTGCTCGCTCGGCGACAGCCTGAGTAGCACGTCTTGCTCCTTTAAGCTCTCGTCATCACCAGCCATGTCCGAGTCCATTCCTGTCCCTACGGACCACCTGCCAGACGATGAGGACGCGGATCATCCCTGTTGCTTAGTTACTGCTGCCCGAAGCTGCCCGAAGCTGCCTGGACTCAGGAACTCTTCTACTGTCTCTTGCTGCAGTTACCTCAATCTTCAGGCGATCTCGCCGACCTACCCTCGTCGCTTCTTCCCCCCCCGGGTTCGTCCCCAACACCTCCTGCTATCACCTGGCGAATCAAACAACTGTCACACTCAGTCTGTTTGAGTCCACGGCGCCGCGCAACCCTTGTCGGTTTCTCGAGTTTTCAGATGGAGAACTTCAGCGAGATTTGACAACTTCTCGAAGTTCTCGTTGCATTCACATGACGAGTGGCTTCGGAAGTCGAGTCGCGTAAGCAGAACGCAATGAATTGACTGTTCTCGAGCACGCAGGAAGAATTGGCCAATCCTGTCCCGAAGCTTTCTCCGTGCTTCTCGGACGATTCGCTCTGTCGCACACCGGACACTAGTCAACCCTCAAGTGACTTGTTCTAGCCCGCTTGGCGGAACCCGAGAGCAGGACGAGGCAGTTGAAGATGACGACACATCGGCTACACTCTCGCGTTCTAACCCGCTCATCTGTACCGCAATACTCGACGCGGATGCAATGACCCTTCTGACTCGCCCTCTGGAATTCTCGCTACGGCATAACATGGACGATTCCGCATCAGACGAGAAGCGAAACTATTCCGATCTTAGAGTAACGGATATCGAAGAGCGGATGGACAATAACTAAGAGATGTTCTCCAGTAACCAGTCAAGACACCTCAGTCGCTCGCGGATGGATACGAGACCGAAATCACATCCACGATACTAGTCACGGCCCGTTCGGCAGCGTGTGCAGCACCTCCCAACGAAATCTATATGGTTTGGCATGTATTATTCCCTTGCCATTTCTTTGGGAAACGGCCCCACAATACTTGTAGGACAACATACCCGACCTGACAAAACTCGACTAGAAGTCCTTTTCTGCTCGAGTTTTGTCAGGTCGGGTATGTTGTCTCTCTCAAAGGTACGTGTTTCCCCGCATTATATACATCAACGACTAAATGAATGATTTCACCAGTACTTTCGGGGATCGCTCTGCGCTCGCTGTAGGAGAGAACGTGATGAGGGAGGCGTATGGTGTACAATGCCGCGGGGGAACCTGAACTGGTGAAGTGGCCGTCAAGTAGTAAGCACTGGTGGGGTGGGATGTGAGGAGATGGGATGTGGTGGTATAATTATCTTAGCACGGCGAGAAACACGGAGCCCGACTCAAATCCTAGTAATTCGATCAGAGCAACTTGTCGCCAACCCCGTTCCCCGCACTGATCCCGAGTCAGAAACCTGGCCGCCCAAGCCCCAACCAAAGACATCAATCTTCTGGTGGATATTGTGTTTCTCCATGCTCGTACCACCCGCTCGACTCATCGGTCCGGAATTAACTGAATAAAGTGACGACGGGAATGTCACTAGGGTTATTCAGCAAGCAAAACTAGCCCCTGAGAGTGGACGGCTTTGCATTTTTTCTTCGGTTACAGAGTAGTAAGATGCGGTAGCGACACAACTACCCCAAGGTCAAAGTAAAACCTACCGCGGCACGTATCACCTTTAGCCCTCGACCACATCCATCACATCCAGGTTTGACGTTTCGGCATGGAGAAGTTTCGATTCCTGAACAGCAGAGTCCTCCAGTATGTCTGACGGCTCATCCTGGTGATCAGTTTCTTTTCCAACTACAGCGTCTTCCTGCAACACGGATGCGCCTGATTGGAAAGATTCGGTGAGTGAACTAACGGTCGTCACCGCCATATCCAGCACGGCCTCGACACGTTTCCTCAGAGCTTCGTTCGAGCTGGTCACGACCTAGAAGCACGCCAGTATTACTATTAGCGTGGACAACCCCAGCATGCTAAAGGCATACCAAGGAGACGAGATTGATGTGTGCGTCAGCATCGTCAACGCGGACAATCAATGCTGGGTCGCGGCTCGTATCCCCCCCTTGTTCGTTCTCTTGCTCGTCTTGGTCGGTCTCCTCAGGCATGTGCAGCTCCACTTCCCCAAAATGCGCCTCGAAAAACCAGGCGAGGCGTTGTATTCGGGTGTACGACGACTCCGAGTCAGAGTCAGCATGAGGGTGTTGATGCGAGCATGCTTGAGTCGTAACTACGTCGAAAGCGAATGGTCGTTAGCGATAGAAACGGGTGGCATGGTTTGACACGTACGCTTCACGGATGCCGGACTCTTGTCAATCCCCGTAATCAAGGCTAGCGTAGAATCAGCGATCATATCGCTGCTCGCACCCGAATCCCATTCCAGCGTTAATTCGTGTTCGTCCGTATGCTTCACGTCAACCACACCCATAACCTGGAACATATCTCAGTGGTGGCATCACCTAGGCTGCAAAGACTCACCCTCATTGTAGGGACCCCATTTTTGTCCAGGCCATCTTCCACGCTGCCATACATTCCCTCTAAATGCCATCGTACTAAATGCCAACCCACGCCCAGTACAACTCTCTGCCTCTGTGTCACGATCGTCGTCGAAAGACCAGCAAAGTCTCGGAGGTCACGGGGGTCTAGAAGTGTGTAGGAATAATCTTTTGATACAAGGAGGCCGGAGACAATGTCTCCCTCCTGCGGCGCTTTCGACGCCAACGTACCGATAGCCTGTTTCAAATGCACCGTCGAGCGGGGTAGTCAGCTGGTGGTCACGACTTACTTTTGCAACACGTTCGCCACGGAACGAGAGCTCGAGTGTCTCTAGGTTTCGTGGAGTATGAATTTTGACATCTTCGTCACGATCCTTGTACCGAGCCGTCATGGCAGCACGCAGGCGGCCCATTGCAGTTTGTTCTCCGTGAACGAGAACCTGAAGGTTCGGTTCCCAATCCCAAAATGTTCACTAAACTGATGCCCTGGATATCTGGGATCACCACTCACAACATGTTGCGCCTTGACCTGCTCGATAAACTCCGAATTTTGCGAATAATCAACATGGGCGCTGAAGGAGATGTAATCCACGGAGATTTTACGCGGGATTGAGTGTCCTTTCAGGGAGATAATCTCTTCAGGTTCTGTCATGATATCCTAGACAGTTTTGAATCAATGATGAGCTGAAGTCCTTCAGACGTGGAAAACGACATATGACATTTCGACAATATGATACACGACGAGCGAGCAAGACAATGAAAGTTAGTTCCATTCCAACTATCACTCACCCGAGCGAGTGTACCCTCGATGGAATATCCGGTAATAATAAGACCGTTTCTCGGATCCGGAGCCCATAGTTCGAGTAGCTCGCGACTAGGTCCTGTTTGCAGGAATCCCGGGCTAGCGAGCACGACACACGGAGGGCCTTCGGCTATTTTCCGTTCCCACCCTCGTGGTTGAGGAAGATTAGAGATATGTCTACGAAAGATATAGCATGGTGCGGTGGGATCCTAACGACAAAGCTTACTTGAAAACAAACGGATTGTCTCGTTTCGCAAACCTCGATCGAATGTTTGCGTTCATCGTGTGTATATAGGTTTGGTAAACCGCCATACATTTTCTTGCAAGGCTTGACGCGTAGTATATTGGGACATTGTGAAGGTCGGGGTGCTTTTTCCAGTATTCGTCCAGAATGAGAAGCAGTTCCTGTGCTCTGCCCAGAGCGAACGCGGGTAGCAGAACATGCCCTCCGCGCCTGATGATGGAGTGTACCAGGCTCGTGAAACGCAGTTCCTTTTCCTCTCTTCCTTCTAAACTTTGCACTCCATACGTGCTCTCGACGATGAGTACGTCAGGGCGAGTTGGAGGAATCTCCGCTTTCACCAGGTGACGATCCTCTTCGCGAGAGTAGTCGCCAGTGTAGAGAATTCTAAGACCTGCAATGTCAATCAAGTACATACAAGCTCCTAGCACGTGTCCTGCATGATACGGTGTGAAGGAAACACCCGGACATGGTGTAATCAACTGATGTGCCGAGACTGGGATGATGGAAGAGAGCGACATGGACAGCTCTAACGGTGTAAACAAGGCATCGGACGACGAAGAGCTGGATTTATACATTTGAATGCGAGGTCCATGACAGGCACAGACGGACAACAAACCTCATACGAACAAAGTCTTGCATCATGAATTTATGTACAGCCTTTGTTGGATGTGTCATGTACACTTTGCCTTTACCGTCCTTGAAATTGGTCTGCGAAAAAGTCAACGGAGTAAGACATGAATGATACATCCAACCCGACCTTCTCCATGATGTAGGTCAGTGCAGCGGCATGGTCAAGATGAAAGCTGCATGTGTCACGAATAAGTGTTCGACCTAGACGACGATTCATAACGTACTGCGTGATCAAAATGGCATCCACAGTGCTCCAGTCAAGCTCATCGACGAATGGGAGAGATGCCATTCCGCTGTATGCAGGGTGAACCCCAGCATCGCAAACTATAGTTTTCCCTCTGTATTGGAGCACACAACAAGAACGTCCGACTTCTTGACCAGCACCAAGCAAAGTCACACTCAGGGTCGGAGTGTCTGCCATTGTGCTGAATCTCGTTGAGTCGCGACTACTTCGGTTTGTATGGTGTCTTCTGGGAACTTGGGGCCGCGCAGATAGTTGACAAGACAAGCAAAGTGTTAAAAGCAGCTATCGAGTCAAACCTTGGCATACGGCGAACGCGTTCAAGTTCCCATTGCAACGAGACGCTATTCCACCTTGCTGACGTAAGCGACTCATCACCCTACAATCCACCGTTGCAAAGCCTATGGGAAACAAAACCAACCACAAGTCTAACTCCGCCAAAGCTCGGTCCAGTACCAGCAAGAAAACCATTGATATCAAGCAGTCTTCGAAGAAAAAGCACCAGAAATGGTCCAGAGATCGATCAGAACGCGTCCGGGATGCTCTGAACCGTGATGCGGACCTCTTGTACAACGTACGTGACTCAAGAGAACTTGAATAGTGGTGTGTGACACGATCAGTCATATTTCAGGCCTTGGAGAACCCATCTACGGTGCCATCATTCATTCCCCAGACAGATTCCGTCGTCTCGCTGGCAGAGAGTATGCAGGGTCTAGGGAGATAGCAACGTGAGCTGCCAATGATCGGCTCTGTAGCCCCGCGACTTTGCGCGTTTAAGGGAGAGACTGAACCATTAGCTGATGGTCTAGTTCATGTTTTCCTTCTGTTTCACCGTCGCCCAAAGCTAGAGTGACCTTACGGAAGACGGGAGCAGGGAAGGAACGACTGTCCTTTGTTGAGGCACTAGGAAGGTGATCGTAGCACTATTCCTTCGATAGAAACCAAGATCAATTCTCGCAAATCCAGACGCTTTAAGGTTTTCAAAGCTCTCGTACGAGTGCGAGTCCATTCGTGCCATGAATACCCTTTCCCGTACCTCTCCTCTCTCACTCTCAAGTTCCGAGTCCGATGGATGTCCCCCATGTCCCCACCCGCGCACCCTGGACAGTCCGACGCGTCAAAGGAATCCTGCTGTAGACGTGCCATCCGCGTACAGGTACCGCAAGTATGACATGCTGTGCGGAGCGAGGTCTTGATGCCATTTCTATGGTTCCGACCATCCCATGACGCGGGGCGATCGGCCGCATCCGTACGTGTTCTCTGGTGACGTGCGCGGGGTAGCCTCAACGAAGATGAACCAACAGTGAATCGGGAGGTTGATCGCGCGTCAAAGCGTTTCTACTCGTGCGGAAATTGGTTATAGGGTACATGGACCGTTTGCAAACACCCACGACCGTGGAAAGCGTGCCATGTGCCATGTCAAACGCTCCGCGTGCAGTGTGCTTACGGTCGAGTCGCATTTGTCTCCTGGGCCATCCATACATCCAAGTCTGACATACTGCCCTCCAAGACCGTGAAAAAACAGCTTCGCAGTTGGCTGAAATTCAGTCACCTACTGTTGTTCGTGAACCAAGCAAACCTACTGCTGGCTGTGAACCTTTGTTGGCCGATTCACAGGTACATTATATCGCCTACAACAAGAATATTCTTTTGGTTCGTGAAGGCGGCAGAACATATCTTGTCTCTCATCCCATCAAACACGATACTCTCTTCAAGCATCGTGTCCCCGAGGTGTGACTCCATTCGGCAGTCGATAACTTGCCACAATCGATGTTTTGCCTAGTGTCGATCGTGAACTTCATGATATGGATATGTTCGTTTTCGAATCCGAATCTTCAAAACGACGTTGAGGAATCCCCCTATAGAAACCTCTCACGTACCCCTCTTCAGATACATCGACGTAATGAAAGCAGGTTCCATAATGGCTGGTAGGCGAAACGAAATGCTACCTTTCACTGCACTTTCTTAGGCTTTTGTTCTAGTTCTGAAAAACACAGCTCCTCTAATACACCCCTTACC
>JBBPNE010000345.1:0-26120 GCA_038090735.1 Xerocomellus amylosporus | reverse complement strand
GCGTGATTACTTCCTAGCAAGACTTACTTGCAAATACTCTCAGCTCTAAGTGAGTTGCTTCCTACTCACTGGGTATCTCCCATACGCTGTTGTCTCTGCACCAATTGGAAAGTAGCGCTTCCAATACTTACCGTGCAACCAATTGCAAGGATGAGTTCCCACAGATGACGCTGTGGTTGGAACGGAAGGAGAAAGTTCAACGACACGAAGCATACATTACTTGGGTATTAGCTGGTCGTCCCTCACCCAAATCATCGATCTTGCCAGCAGCTCGTCAGCCTGTTTCCATGGCAGTGCCTACCCCAGGATCCCATTTTCATATCGCCAAAACCCCATCTGTTAGAGCCATTTCGTTTAGCTCGCTGGTAACAGACTATGGTGCAACATACTTCCGAGATGCACTCGCTCGGTACATCGTCGCATGTCGTGATCCATCTCTATCCGATCTCGAAGTAGAGAGACAATCAGCGAGGATCTACTTCCGTTTTTCATCTGTTCAAGTCTTTCACAAGATCAAATTCGCGATTGAAGATCCACCATCTTCTGTGGATGCGAGCTCCATAGATGTTGCTCATGTCAAGCCGGCATTAAAAGACAAACGAAGCAAGACAGTACCTGGCCGATTTGACACTGTTTTGGTTCGTAGCAGTGAAAGCTCGCTGCTGATTGGGGCGCATAGTGAGCTTCAAATTAACTACTATTTCAGCTCATCCATGTGATACTGATGTGAGCGCTAGATTATCAGGTTGCGCGACTTCGCGTTGTGTTCAAAATCCGCAAGAAAGACATGGCTGCACTGTTTCCGTCGACATCCAAACAGCCTGATAACCTCGCCTACGTTGAATGGTTCACGCCGTTTAGACAAATGGATCCGAATACGAAACTATACCAAGTTTCTCGCTCTGTTCGGCAGGGACGACGCCTTGCAAGTGTGATTGATGTCGAGAAGATTTGCCGCAGCTGTCATCTTTTTCCTAACTTTGGGCCAGCAGTTCCTCGTGAATGGAAAAGCAGTGACGTCCTTGACCGCGCGGCTTCGTTTTTGGTCAATCCGTTTGTTGATCGTAATACCTATTTGACAATGGTGTAGACTTTTCTAATTAACTTTACCTTTACGACTACTCGAACGGAGCTGCAGTACTGAACCCTCGGATTAGTCGTAAATATGCATTATTAGGACTGCTATTCATACTGTACACATTGTTATGTAACTCTTAGCAATGATTATGGCGGGAGTGTTTTCCTGATGTGCTCTAGGCCTCATTCATGCGCATCTTTTCCCACTAAGTATGTAGCACCTCGACAAGAAAGTGCGCGATCTAGTTCTACTTTCACACTCTTCCGAGCACAAACGTGTCCTCTCGTGTCGCGGGGACATCAACAAGAAGAACAACCTTGGACACCGGGAACATCATCGAATAAGGATCGTTATCCAGCGAATTTCTCCTCGAAGAACTCGCCGAAGGCCCCGACGACGACGACTCGTCGGTACACCCCGCAACTCTGGGAGCATCATCCTTTGGAGCGCCACCGGATTTACTCCACGTCATCCTCGCGTTGATCTTGGTCAATTGACGGGCCATCTTTGCATCGTCGGCTCTGCCGTTGGTGATTGTAGGTATCGAGTTATCGTTCAGTGCTGTCATGCGGCGTGTCGTGGTTGCGCAGCCACTGTAGATGAGATAATTGATAAATGTATACACCGCAAACAAGCAAGTCCACAGTTTCTCTTAGACATTATTCTACTGATCGAAACAGCCTCGACTGCTATAGATTTGCCATTGTTGGACTTCTTGCTATTGGGCAGTTTTGATCAAATTTCAGCCACGCAATGTCTCTCCGCAAGACATTCAAGATGTCTTCCTTTCTTGGCATGCAATTTCTGGATACCTGCGAGGTTTGCGAAGATGTGATTTCAGTACTTGTTAGGTTCTTTGAACAGCGACTGAGGGGCACTGGGAATTAGGTTGGTGGTATGGGCTGTATGACTTGGAGCACTTTTTCTTTGGACATTTGTAAATTACTGGCAATGCTAGCCCCGGTCAGTTCAGTGCATGCGTTACAGATGTAATTAGTAAAGTGAGTACAGTCGAGTTGGGTGGAGACACATTCACACATATCGGGCACCTCTGCAACATCCGCGACGGTCACTGTTAACCTCGTCACCCACACTACAAGCTATCGGCCACGCCACACGTTGATACTCATTGACCCTCATGGTTTACAGGGATCGCGTACCGGATTGCGGGGACGTTGGTCGGCTGGCCTCGACGCAGCGAGCCTCGTCAGGTCCAACACTGTGAGGACTGTGTAACGTTTCTGAATCAGCTGCGCGCGAGCCTGTCACAATCGAGAATGCGACCTACTGTTGAGGACGGCTTCGTGAGTCGCGTCGCGGCCACGTGCGATCGTCGGCGTGCAAGGTCGCGTTCGTACTCGAGTTGTGCACCTCAATCAGCGCGTGGGCGAGTCGGGAAATAAGCTCTTGGACGAACCGTTGTATGACACCTGGTATAAAAACACGCCGGTCAGAAATAAATGAACACTGACGGGTAATTAAAACCCCCTCATCCATCCTCTGTGGGCAGCTCCCAGGATTTGGAATAGCCGACTGCGACAGTCTTGAACATGGCCATCAGCCGATGGGACACCACGCGCGGAAACGCGAAACGCTACCTCATACGCATACCTCTGCTGCATCCTGTAGACATCCTCGATCTCCAAATCGAATCCCTGTCCACCCTCGGTAGGCAGCTTGTAATTGCTTCCGCGCCTCTGCCAGGTAAATCCTTGACGTAGGCCAGGGAGCGGTCGGCCTTGTTGTGGGTACCGGCATGAGGCTACGGATCGTCGATAGCGAGGGTGTTGTGGAAGTGGCGAGAAGAGGGCTCAGACAACACGCCATCGACGAAAAATAAAATAAACCAATGAGCAGTCCCTAAGACGGCCTGCGAGGGCACGTAAGATGCGTGCACGTTGGCGATGGCGTCCCTCCATGTACGTCCTCCAGCATCAAATCAAAATGTCTGCGCCAGCACATACCACCATCCTTTGCGCGTGCTGTCTACATGCTCTTTGTTGAGTTACAGGTCTGCATTTGAGCGACGGGCGGTGGCGAAGAAGGGTATTGGGACAACAGACCAGTCTATACGGGCGAGGTCGACGCACTGAGCGGGCGGAGGACTCTTCGACGAAAATATCCAATGTAGCCTGTAGCGTGCATTCGGTTACATGTGATTGGCTCAACTTGGACTTGCCTCCCATCGACAATGTCCGCACCATTTTTGCTACGCTCAACATTCGCTTCTACCACTGGCCGCAATGTGTTGCGGTCGGCGCTCCAGGGTGTGCCCTTTCACAATCTCTTACGGTGACTACAGCTCAAGCCTGGTTTAGCGAGACGTGCCGCCAGCTCGCCGACAGCAATCTACGAGGGAACCGTCAATGACCCAACGACCTTCCCGCCTCCCTCAAAGACCCACGGTTCCTATCACTGGGCATTCGAACGCCTTCTGTCTGCGTCGTTGCTGCCCATGACCGCGGCTGCCTTTGCAACGTCTGGCACGGCCTACCCCGTCCTTGACGGGCTCTTGGGCATCTCACTCGTGATGCACAGTCACATCGGGGTAGGCACATCGCGAGTCGCTTTAGGTGCTTGGTATCCCTAACCTCTTGGTGTGTAGTTCGATGCGGTGCTCGTCGACTATCTCCACAAACGCAAGTTCCCTATCCTTGGTCCCTTGACGACCTGGGCCCTCAGGTCTGCGACCGTCGGCGTTTTGGTCGGGGTTTACCAGTTCAACACAAATGATATCGGTGCGTTTTCCGTTACCGTTCGGACATCGTGTTATTGGAACTGAGCCCTACGCTAGGTCTGACCGAGTTGATCACCAAGGTTTGGACAGCATAGATCCTAGGTACTCTTGGCTACGTGTATTGGAAGGTTCAAAGCATTCACTATTATAACAATGTGCTTCTGAAAAACAATCCATGAATCACATTCCCCATAAACGAAGTGAATCTCGACCTTGAGCTCTCTGAAAAACACGACGCTTAGCTCAGCGAGTACACTTTTTGCCTCGTCTGATCCGAGAGTCGAATTCTGGTGGTCACCTCTTCACACAGAATCTCCCAATGTTTATCATCCATCCACGATGTCGCCATCCCATTTGGCGCTCTCGTAGTTTGCGTCTTGTATGATACATCGGGGGCTTTCTCCTGTCGAGGCGCATTAGTTTTCAGGTTAGACGTAAAGTTCTCTGGATCACAGATCTCGGCCTGCAGAATTATTGCCCCTCGTGTGCTGTGCAAGTAGGGCGATACGCTCTTCGATGAGATCATTTTCTGAAATCATGAACACTAAGAGCAAATACCACCAACAAAAAGCAAAGCGTGACCATTTTCGAAGGTAGAGCTCACGAATTCGAAAGGTTGACGGGCGGATGCGAGTCTATTCTCCACCTATTCAACGCACCGCTGTTCGTGTTCCACAGGAACCGGGTTCGGCGACATTTTGCCTCCCGCAGCTGTTCCTTTCTTGCCCAGACGCCGAAAACAGAGACCCTGGCGTTCACTATTGCGATAAAAGGTCGAATTCCCGTGACCGAGTCGGAAAAGCAAACAAGCTGTACGATCGAAACGAGGGTTGGGCTGATAAAGTTTGAGAGTGCAAGATCGGAGAGGATCTGCGTGCGCTCCACGAAAGATGCCGTCGACAATGAATGGCACGTAGAAATCAGTGATATTAGCGCAAGGTAACAGCACTCGTGAGACTATCTGACATGGCGTCGGTTCTAAAATTCCGAATAGTCCAGAGGAAAGCGATGGATGCCTAGCTGTACGTAGAGAAATTTTCAGAATTCGTACAGGGTCAGGGGGTCGTACTGACCTTGTGGAAAGCGTTTGTGTACAGAATCATGGTGACCAGGTGAGTGACCTCGAGTGCCGTTGGAAAGGGCGTAAGGAGCGCAAACCGCACAAAACCCATACGGCGTTTGAAGTTGGGACTCAACGTACGTGTGCATACTACATGGTTTGCGGTGAAAGCATCATATGAATCTATGGCGCTGACCAGTCCCTACATGATCGTAGGTTCAGGATTGTGGCACTTGCATTCAGAACATCACCAGCCCCTTGCAGTGAAAGCTAATGCGACTGCAAATGCTGAGGGTAAATACAGGTTGCCGTCGACTGAACGACAAGGAGTAGGTTCATTCAGCATTTTCCTTGTACTGGTGGGGTCGTCGATACACCAGCCAGGCTGAGTTTTAAAAGCGAATGACTACGTTGACCTGGGCACGACGGCTCGGCAGCGTACCTCATGTGTGTAGCACCATTCGGACAGGACATGACGGGAACACAAGTGTGCGATGATTTCTCCCGGAATTCTTACCAGAGGTGGCTTCTATACCGACCAAGGTTTGTCTTGATTAATGGTTGAACCGATCGGAGGGTAGACGGCTTGGCAGTATGAACGCGAATGATCGAAGGAGTCGTTGTGTTACATAATCAGGAGCCTCATGTATTCTCGCTCCGTACTAAGTTTCCAGCACAATGACACACACGACCAAGACTAATCAGCCCGTCTCTGAGCGTCGCTGCCAGGCGATTGGTCGGCTGCTACCAGCGGCGTTGGGGACAGCTCCCTTCCACAACTTAAGGCAATATATTCAACATCTTTCATAAGAAAACTGAAGAGTTAGGGTTGTCTCTGTGACTCAGTTGCTCGCCACAGCGACATCCGCGGAACCGTGATGCTTTGAAGAGTCGAACGACCGATTTATCAAAGGCCATGTTCACCAGTCACGGTACTTATCAGGGTTCAACGACTCGTTGTCTCCCTCTGACAAGCTAGCTAATCAGAACAACGGACGTTGATGACGATCACATTTAAATTCGACATCGATTTCTCTCGTCACGAGCGATACTATGCGCTTTGACACGGGCAAGTAAATATCATCCAGTCTCCATTCTTCTCGTGTTGCCAGCGAGGCTTCGTTGAAGGCAGTGGTGCTGCGAAACTTATTGTACCCACGCTGCTGGAAAAACTATTCATGCAAGATACCAGGGGATCCGCCACGAAGTCCCGTGATACTTTCCGTATGGACGCCTTTTCTATAACGCCTCTTCACGGTGAGTAATGCACAGACTCAACTTTTTGTTTATTTGACCCCAGGGACGCAACGTCTACAAGTGCCATGGCACATCCTCTCCACACTGGGGTGTTTTCTCGCGAGTTCAGTTTTATGCTTTGAAGCTTTCTTGCAGTATGTATGTACGAGGAACTCAAGACGAGTGCATTTACGATTATGGTCACCAGGTTCTGCACGGACCCGCGTCTATTCGAAGCCAGTTTTAACATGCCACAACTCTCCTCTCACTGGTCGTCCCTTGTACAAGCCGCGCGGTTCGATCGTGCAGGTGATTAGTGAGCCCTTGAATGGTGGGTCATTTCTCCGTACAACCTACTTACGTGCGATGATTAATCAGCAAGCGCTTTACTTCGCGCTGGGACACGCGCACGGCGCTACTTGAACAGGCGTTCACGGCAGAGTTCGAAAACGATGACCCCCCTCGATAATAGCGGAGTCGCGCGGGACCCGATGCCCTCGTCGAACGGGGTCGTTGAACGGGTAGGTCGAAAGGGCGTCAGAACTCATACTGACAGTGCCGTCGCCGTGACGCAGAGAGCGACGCGCTCGCCGCCGGCATTTTCGCTGATCCGCTGACACTACTTAGCCCCCATTGGCCATTGCTTCCCCTGCCACTTCGGCACACGGGACTTCCTGTCGTGTCTCATGAATCCCCTTCCGTCGTCGTCGCCATCCGTCGAGCGGCACCGCGAGCCGCTCGATCGAAGGCTGAGAGGAGAGAGGACCCTGCCGACCGGGCCTTTCTTGCCACCTTCAACCTCAGACGCTCGGTCACGCGCGCGGGACAGCATGGCTACTGCCAGTCGTGGCATACCTTATCTTCAAAGACGGTCTGTTGCGTTGACAAAAAACGACTCCTCTCCCGCTGGAGGGAGAGCTCTGATTGGCTGTTTCTTTCCAGAATAGGCAAAACCCTGAACTAACCCAAAAGCAATCACCTAAAAGCACCGATAAATCTGCATTTCTGCGTTTCCCGTCTCCCGGTCTGCCAGTGAGCCGTCGTGTCCCGGGACACGCGCTTAGGCAGCGTCTCTCGCGAGCAAAGCCAAAGCGGAGCCGAGCGCATCCTCCCATGACGAGAAAGCTCCGTCACAAGTGTAGCGAGCGCATGCTCCCTCACTTTGCCGCGACAAGTCGGGGAAAGTCCCATCGATGCTCCATTATAGTTCTCGGAAGAGCGAAGCTAGGGTGTCGCGGATCTCAGCCACTCGGGCGCATGTTACATCTTTCCCCGAATCGCCGTGGCGCCTTCTATCATCGCCATATCGGTGCCCGTCGTCGAAACCTGAAGCGCATAAATATACAATGGTTGGGCATGCATTGCAATCAGAATTACACCCTTTCCTGCTACTGTAACTATTATGAAGTTCTCGACCACAAACGGTGGCCTTGTTGTCGCGTCCCTCGCCGGATCCGTGTTGGCTGGCGCGACGTACACCCTCAGCGATAGCATCGTTGGCGAGGGCTTTTACAGCGCCTTCAACTTCGAAGTTATCGCCGATCCCACCAATGGTCGCGTGTAAGTGATGTCATGCTCATTCATGACGGATTTATTATTCTCTCTCTATACAGGAACTACGTTGACGAGGCGACCGCTCAGAGCTTGAATCTCACGTATGCTACAGGCAACACTTTCATCATGCGTGCAGACGACACTGCCGTCCTCTCGTCAAGCGGCCTGGGACGGAATTCGGTTCGGATCCGTTCTAACAATCAATACACGACCCACGTCGCAGTGTATGCATGACCCCCTGCTCCAAATTTAGCATGTTTGGGTGACTTGTATTTCCTTTCAGGTTTAACATGCCTCACATGCCGCAAGGATGCGGGTAAGTTTCATTCCAATATAACGTTTGGATTCTTATTTTAACATTTCTGATTGACCCTCAAAGCACGTGGCCTGTGAGTTTTGCTTCCGTTCCGCTGGTCTTCATATGCAGAAAGTGGCGCTGACATTCGGATCTAGGCTGTTTGGGAAAGTAATGAGTCCAACTGGCCCGATGGCGTACGCTTGCTCCACATTACGAAAGGTTCCGGGCACTAAACAGTTGTCCAGGGCGAAATCGATATTGTTGAGGGTGTGAATGACGTAGGACCGAACCAATCGACACTCCATACGAGCCCTGGTCAGTAGCTTTGCTGTACGCCACTGAAATCGTAGTTGACGTCATTCATCCTAGATTGCTCGATCCCCGCTTCCGGTGTCTCGCAGCTCGGGTAAGGGGATGCACATATTTTGGTCATGTTGTTAATGTTTGTGTAGGACAACTGTTTCTACAGACTGCGATGCCACAGGTGTGTGGTACTCGAATGCCTCTTTAAAGCGTAGCTTACCATAACCAGTCGATAGCAATGCGGGATGCGCGGTGAAGTTGACTGAGGACAACAATAGCTTAGGTCCCGGTTTCAACAACATTGGCGGTGGATGGTAGGTACTTTGGTCTTGCGAGTGAACGAGCCGTCTCAGAAAAAGTCTCCAGGTATGCCATAGAACGCACAGACAACTACATCAGTATCTGGTTCTGGGAACGTGGTGATGCATCAGCGCCTCGTGATGCCACCAGTGGTGCTACCACCATCAACACAAGTAACTGGGTGCGTCATAGCTCCTCCCATTCTTCCAGGCAGACTCTAAAAGGGTTGTTTGCAGGGAACACCCGCTGCCTACTTCCCCAACACGGACTGTGACTTGGCCACCCACTTTGATGCCAACAACATCATTATCAACCTGACTTTCTGTGAGAGTCTCTTTTGATCGTCCTCGCGTGTATTCAAGGGACTTAAATTCTATGGAGGCGGCGACTGGGCAGGTAACTCAGCTATTTATGCTGCTTCGGGATGCCCCTCGGATTGCGTCGGTACGTGGCATTCTCCGTCTGGGCTCGAACGAACCAAGGTTCACGGTGTTCCCCCTCCAGACTACGTGAACAGTAAGTCAACAGGGACCATTCCCTGCCACCATCGCTAACTTTGACTCGTTGCAGACAATCCAACAGCCTTCACTGACGCGTACTTCCAATTTACGTCCATCCACATCTACGAGTAAGGCCAGAAGGGAATCGATTGTAGAGTATAACATGTAAGTTTCGTGAAGCCCTTTTATACTGTAACTGTAAAAATTCCTCGGAATATGCACTCACTGTAACAGTTACGGATTGAGTGTGGTTCATCGGTCGCACGACTCGCATTATCGATTCCAGGTGAGTATGCTGGACGTTTGTCGGACACGCTTCAAGCGGGGACATAATTTTGGTGGCAAGCCTGAGGGATTTGTGGCGGAGCGCAGTGTGCGACCTCTGAAACATGTGAGCTGAGATGTGCTCAGCGAAGTGTCAACTTCAAAATGGTGGGAGACGGAACCTCTCTGCGTTGGTCTGTTGGCATACTTATCTGTCACAGAGGTATGGTTACCATGCTCCTGGGAACTGGTTATGACTGGTTCTGTAACACCGGGCTCTCGGCTAAGCCCACTCGCAGAGTGACTCGCTGATGAAAGTTACTATGTTCTGTTCTGAAGTCGTCCGGGTCGGACTTCAATGCATCACATGCATCACACGCGCACCCTCACCTTCAATGCCACTCGACACTGGCAGGTCAATGGATCAAGTGTCAAGTTGGTGCCGTTTTTTGTTTGACCAAGTTGTTTACTCAAATTTCTTCGAGTGCAGGGGAAACTGAACGTATGTACGTATCTGCAGCCGTACTATGATTCGAAACAACACGCAACGCGTGCCGCACTGGCAAGCTCCTCTTCGAGCTTTCGAGGATCGATCGATGTTCCTGATCGTGCAAAAGGCAAAGTTCGCCGAGTGTAGATCATCATTCCGATCACCGTGAATCGCGATCGGTATGTCCGGTGATGTCGCCCCGTGCTACGTACGGCCCGTGGTCCGTGGGGGAAGGCTTCAAGTTATGGCGAGTTCACCTTTACACGCGCTTCGAAGCCACTGTGCATTCTTCGGGAGGGCCCGGGGAGTTTTAAAGTTTTCTAGCCATCAATAGCAGTTGAGCAAATGGAACTTGAAGCACTGCCTGAGCGCGTGAAGCAAGTCTTTTTTTGCGATGTCTTGGAGGACCTATGTACGTGAATGTGTTTGATTTGCCGATTCACGTATCCAAGATACCCCCGAGGAACAAGGTTCGCCCTCGTGCGTGTGTCCTCAGGGCCTCATGTGGTTATTTTGTTGAGCAATAACATCACTCCCGTTAGGGTAACCTCCACCCCACTTGCAAACAACTGTTGTTCGATCTCGATGGAAATGTATCCGACGTTAAATAGCCCGCTCCGCCACACACAAATGAGAGAGTGGGGCTCCCCCTTTGGATTTCTCTTCGCCTAGCATTGCTTTCCATTTCCAGGGGAAGGTAGGGTTCTCTTTATCTTTGACTTTCTGATCGATAACTCCCTCTTCCGAGTCGATGCAGTGCCAGATAGCTGAGTGCGTAAACAAGTGTGTGCTTCAATTTTTTTTCTCTGGCACAGTCATAACAGCGATACCGGAAAGCTCGTCCCGAATCGCCTACACGATGACCACAGGCGACACTGTCTCTATTCCTCACAGTCGCCGTCAGCCTAGTGTTCACTCCTCGATGTCCTCATTGCGATCGTTTTTCCAATCGGGGTCATACCTGAAATGGGCTACAGGTTGTGGACAATACGTTCGTGTCTCATCTTTTGTAAACGGGATACACGCTGAATGCAGTCCACGTAGTTCTGCATACATCATGTTCCTTCGGACTACCCACGGCCGGGAGACAACCAGCGAATGCCTCAATGGTACTAGCATCGCTATACGATGTAAGGAATCACCACTTTTTGTGTTCCCTTGATTTCTTAAGCGACGTTGGCCTATCGCATGCGATCCCTCTTCCGTATCGCGCTCTCAAACTTCGTTACTCCTACCCTTTTCTCGGCTGTCCAGCATACTATCATTATCTTTCTTGACGTTGGGGCGATGTCGTATACGTGAACGGCACTCCGTTTATGGTGTCGTACTCGCGAGTATATGGGGAGGAAAGGAGAGTCGACGGAATTTGAAAGAGGCAAAGCATTCTTTAGAAAACAGCAATAGAAACGGGTGCTCGAAGAACACGGAATCTGGGGTGGGACCTTGGACAGTGGCGACAGGTCGCACGTCGTTTGCGGTGGAGGTCACGGAACTCATGGCCGATTCTCAGAGCGACGGGTTAGACCGTACGCCGGGCAGAGCTAACGGAGTGAGCGATATGTTGATCTTTCATCGTCAAGCGAGCTTTGGTTTCTTGACCGCACGGGTTTTCACGGGTTTCAGCTGTCCACCATCGTGTATTCATAAACGTCGATGCGATCGCGCGTCGTCCACAGCCCACACAGCGATACGGTGGATCGTCTCGTCAAGATCCATTAACGTGTAAACAATAAAGGGTGCAAAGACATGTTCAAAAAGAGCGGCGTGAATTGCAATTGACTTGTAAGTTGTGACTTACCAGATTCCGCAATCATCCACATTCGTTCTGGCTATTATTTTGCTAGTCTCCCTAAGCCAGAACTAAGACTAGAAGATTAGAAGATAGCCATTCTGATCATACTTATTTGCCTCCGATGGTTGGTTGAAACGTTGAGGTTGATCAGCTTTAAGCCCGGGTCAGCTTTGATCGATTGATCGGTAGTAATTGGTCGTTTTACCATTTTTAGGTTCCGTCAACTTTTCGGGATTTCAACACGTACAACAGGGGAGAACAATCAACATCGTTGTGGACTATGGACCTGGTGTGGACAGGTCAAGTGGAAAGGAATGGCACACGCGAAGTGGACACAGCGGACCAGGCAGCTATAAAAGCTCAACCCCAGAGCACCTTTCCCCAACAGCCAGAGTCGTGAGTCCCCGATCAGCATACCACCCAAAACTCGTTCGCAGACGGCGCGCTCGCGTCCTCCCAATCCATCTAGTCTTGTTACCCTTGAAGAAGAACTCGGAAATCTCCACGTTGAAGATGACAGGACCAGGCCCCGGAGACCGACTCAGCCACCATCACCCGATTATGACCCAGCGGACGAGAGACGTGAAGTCGAAGGCATAGAAACCCACACCACTCCAAGAATCAGGAAGAAGACAAGGACCGTTGCTAGTTCTCAGAAAGATCTGGCTCGCGAGGCCGACCCCAATAACGGACGTTGTCTCGTCACCAACCGGCCCGACCCGGTCCAGTCATGCCACCTTGTGGCCCAAGCAACCAATCACGAAACGGTGCGAGTTTATGTATCTCAAATAATGCGACTGTACCTACTCCATCCGACCCGTAGCTCACGAAATTGGAGTATGTGTGGGGGCTTAAATATAAAGATTTCAATGTCGACACGAGGTACAACATGATGCATTGTATGTATGTTGGTCGTGTGCGAAGCCACTCGTACTGATATCTGTTGTAGTGCGAAACGATTGGCATTTCCTCTTTGACCAGCCAAAATGGGTCTTGGTTCCGGAAATCGAGGTTCTACAAAAACTGAGCAAGATATACGTGGAAGACAAGTGCACAACGAGCGATATCACAAAGGTCTTTCGGTTCTCGTGCTGCTTGAGATATTGACTAAAGATCGTTTAGCTTTTCGTGGAACCAACTTATCGGTACTACGTTCTTCCCGCTCCCACTCTGCAAGAACCGATTTGTCGTTTCTCGGACGTCAATATCCACGATCATGAGACTCATTTTCCACCTTTCTTCAACCTCGGCCCTCTCACGAGCCACATTCATCCGCACTTCGTCGTTTTTAACACTGGTAAAAAAATGTCACGCACGCAGGCTGAACACGTCTCCGAGATGACCCTCACCCTCAGCCAAATGGTCCCTGCTTCGAGTAATGCACTCGCGATGGTGATCGCCATACAGCGTTTGTATGATGCATGGACGGAGTTGCAAGTACCCGATCACTTCTATGACACCGTCGGAACACCAAAGAGGTTTCATGGCCCATCTGAAGAAGCGCGAGATGATGACTCGCAGGGCGGACCTCCAAGACGTCAGGGTCCTAGGAGCGCGACCCGCTCTCAGGGACAGGGAACTTCGGCGTCAGGCGGCTATTACGAGAGGGGGCAGCAACGAGGCATTCTTCCCTTGCAGCCTCCCGAAGATGACGACTCTTCATCTGTTACGGATGACACGGTCGTTGAAGACGATACCGCTTGGATCGAGTTCATCCACAACTGGCAAAAGCAAAGCAAGAGCATTACGGAAAGTTGGGAGTCAGACGTGCTTCATGGATCGTGCGATGAACAGCTTGCTGCCTACATCGACGAGCATGCTCGCACCCCTCCTTCGCCGGGTGCCTGGGACAGCTGGAAACCGACCTGGGATGATCGCAAGTTGCGAGTTCCTAGTGCGTCTGACCGGGCGCAGTTTTCGAGCAATGACTGGGCGGTTTTCAAGAACGATCTGTACCTCACTAGACCTGATCACCCTCAAGCTACTACGTGATATAATATATTCCCTCACTCTTGACCTGCCAGTGGTGGAATTGTTATTCTGAGTGTCGGTAAGTCTCTGAGCCTGAAGTGCGGGAGATCTTCACTCTTTTTGAGATCTTAGTCTGAGATTTTCTGGCCATTACTCTTTGTCGTAAACCACAGCTAAATAACATTTGCGAAGGTACCATGACGTCCCAGAATTTGATCGCGAAGAATATCATATCATACGTCGAGTCAATTGAACGAACACGGGCTGCACGCACACACCTGCCAAAGAATTCTACAGTAGTAGATGAGGTAGCTTTGTCTCGTAAGCTAAACAAGTCAGTGTAAAGTGCTGTTTAAGTTGTTGTAAGAGAACCGTGAATTTCCTGATGTCACATGAGCTTTGCCAGCTTTGCTTCAAGGTCATGTGGCGGTGTGAGCATTTCTTCAAGTCGATGCGTGGACGGAGTGTGCTTCCCCCCCTTCCGTAATAAATTGTGTTGTACGACATCGCGCATAGCGGGAAAATGGCAAATGATATCGTAACGTTAACAATGTCTTCGTGAGCTTTTGGGGTGCGCGCTGCCACAGTAAGTAGAACCAGTTCAAGGGCTTGTCTCGAAATAAGTCTGGCTCGTTCCCTTGCCGCATCATGGGTATGTGCCACAGGTCGAATGCACGTTTTGCGGATTAAGAGCGACGCGAGACTGGCCTTCTTTTTCTTCGATCTGAGCCCATCCCGACATTTCATGGGAAATCTGCGCATGCAAAGCTTCACAACTCGTAAGGGTGGCGACAGATCAGACCAATTTGGTACTTAATTAGGGTATTACGTCGAGTCTCGTTGTCAAGTTCGCAATGGGTGTCTGGGAGACCAGCATTAATCCGTCTTCCTTGATGCCATGTGGGACACGTCCATACCAAATCCGGAGAAGGTGATGCTAGTCGCCCCAGATGCCGACATTCAGATGATATGCCAGTAACAGCAGCAGCATGGTGAAGGAACGACCACCTTGCCTTCGACTCTTTGGTCTGCCTACGGGAGACTAACATGACATCAGGCCAACAACGATAATCGACGATTGGCAATTTTTACTTACCTTGCTCGTAGCAACAGGAACGCGGATCCTCAGTTGCAAAGGCCAGCACATACGAGCACGATGCATCTCGGAGCTGTATTCGTTTTCTGGAAAGCCAGCGCGAAAGAGCTACTGGACAGTCGAAGAAACCCCCGGCGGTGGCTTCAACGATATTTCGGTATTCCACCTATTCTTAAAGCCGGCTACCTGGTGTGATCAAAGACCGCATTTTTTTGGGGACCAGACTCATTTTCCCCGGCACAGAAAACGCTACTTGCTGTCGACAGGGCCTGTCTATGTGAAATCCAAATCGGTGGCGTCGTTTTTCGCTCGAGCAGGGTGGCAAAGATGAATAAAGTGGAGAGGGAAAACAGTCTTTGCAAGCTATGGACAAACCCACAGCGTGGCATGCCAACGAGCGCTGCTCTGTACAGAAGCGCACTACAGTTTGACCCTCGCGGTTCGACTGACGGCTCTTGGGTGCGCATGGTTCGATGTACGCACAAAAGACGGGCCCATCGACGATCCTCTTGCAACGACGTTGGTGGCTTCGTTCCCCATGAGACTCGCAGCTGGGCTCTCGCCGGTGCCTGAGAAGGAGCGTGCAGAGCCCGCGGCGTACAAAGGGAATGCTGTGTGAATACGCCGATGTGATATGGGGAGGCAGAGAAGGACTCGTTGCTAGTCTGCTATTTTCTGTACAAGAGCCAAACGCTTTTGTTGTGGCTGATCCTGAGAAAAAGTCGACGGTCACTCCGCAACTTCCAACCGTTTGAGGTCGTCGCAACGGGCACACCCGCCAGAGCTTCGTTTCTTGTTCCTTTTCCTTTCTCTTTTCTTTTCCTCCATGCCCAGCTTATTCTCGCGCTCAAGGACAACCTCGACACCAGCCAAGAAATCTCCCGCCAGCGCCCTCGTAGCCAACGCCCAGGCCGCCTACGATGAGTTTGGCCGCGTGAACAGCAGAGGCTCTGGCTCCGGCTCACCTCTCCAAATGTCGTCGAAAAAGGACGGAGGAAAGGAGAAGAAGAAAGGCACCCAAGACGGCAAGTCCAGGACGCGCACGTTGAGCTCACCCAAACAAGAACACGATATAGGCGACCTCGTTGCTCAGATACCAGACGGCAGCTTCCTCCCTCTCAATCTTGATCGACCCCGTGACGAATCCGGCGAGGAAAAGACCCTGGAGCACGATTATGGCTATCTTTCTTACGAACGCCATGTCATTCTCGGTCTTGACGACGTGGCGCGCCTCGTCGACGTCCTTGCCGTCGAGCTTGGCACCCGCTGCCTCACAACACCCTTCATTTTCTCCACTCTCGCTCTTGATATCTCCGCGTCAGCCATCAAGCGCCTCATTCGTGCCTTTCTCGATACCTGCGCCAACCCTTCTTCTAGAGAGGCAGAACATCGCTGGCGTGAAGAAGCTCGCTTCGCAGGCCCACATGAGCTGGGTATGTGCTTCCGTTGGGGTCTTGCGCGGGTCGTGAGAGTAGTTGGCGGACATGCGGTCCGCGGTCTTATCTCTTGGGAACATTATGTCGAGTTCCGTGATACAGAAGCTGGTACGCATCATTCCATTCTCCCTTGATCTTTTTACGGACATGGGGCATCGGCACTAATTAATAATTTGCTCGGTGCCTTGACAGCGCTCAACTACCCTCCGACCCACTTTGCAACCTTCTTACCGCCGTTACCTCCGGTTTTAAGGACAATTCTATGGACTCTCTTGAGTCTCCTCATTCGCTTCACCGCGCACAGCACGTCCTCTGGCCACACCCCGCCGACACTCTCGCCTCTATTTGGACCCTTGCTCTTCGGCTTGGGTCCAGCCTGTCTTTCGTTCCATCACACCTACATTCATTATCTACGTGCTGTGAACGCCATGGAACACATCATGCTGGCGTTCATACGCTGGCAGGACGCACCCAAAGCCCCAGGTACCCGTTCTGACATCAACATCAACATCGCCTTTGGGAGCGCAACCACCCTCGGGGTTCCCACCCGTCTCAAAGATTGGATCAGAGGATACCCCACCATGCTACCCCATCTACACATCAAGGCGAAACAGGAGAAACCGCAAGCACGTCGTGGGGCGCGGACGATGCGCGTCGTCAGCGTCCGTCGTAACGTCCGGATGTACTCCCCTGACTTGGTCAAGACGGCTGCGAGCTGGGCGTCCGCCCCTCGATTCGGTCAAGATGGCAGTCATGGATTGGCTGGTTCGAAGGAATGGGAGCGTATCGCACCCTCTGCGCTAAAGTTGCAGCCACGTTACTCGGAAGGATATAAGAAGAGAATGGACATGCCCACCAATTTTCACCCCCACACAAGTCCCACAAACGGGACGTCATCTGCTACCTCGAGCACTTCGTCAGCGACGTCGAGATCGAGCGATGCGAATGGTTTGGGTATCAGGCCAGGCGAAGATCGTTTTAGGACCCTCACTGATCTAAAGTGGGGTGAATTCGAGGCCATGGGTTTCAAAGCGATGGAAGCCGATGAGAAGAAGCTCCAGTTTGACCTCAACGAGAGTGAAAGGAATGTAAGTTCGCGGGACGGCTACTATGGCATGAGCTAAGCCTTTCGACAGTCTCGCTCAACCAAGCGTGCAACGATGAACTGGAACGATTTTTCTTCCATTGGCTTCGACCGCACGGATGCTCGCCTCAGCGCTACACTCCAGTTTAGCACCCCCGTTGCCCATTCCATATCATCGTGGCCGACGAAAAACGAGAACATCACCAAGAAACTGAAGAAAACTCAGCGTGCCCTTCCTGCGTTTGGTTGGGACACCGAGCCCGTCATGGGATCCGAAGAAATGGTTGAGGAAGCGCTCATGGACGTCTTTTGTGACTTGGTGTATGGAGGTGGGTGGATGGACATTGAGCGTGGTGAGGAGACTGACAGGGAATGCAATTGGGCCCTGGTAAACCTTTTGTGTCGTTGTTTAAAACGGAGTCTCTCGCTGACCCATCACGCAGATCGAGTTCAAGTCCCTTCCGGTCAGCAAGAACTCGCCCCACGGAGGTGACCCCCGCACCGCAACCACCATCTTTCTCTTTGAAGAGTTCGTGCCATTGGAGTACAGACAGCAGCTTGCAAAAGACTCTGGGACCAAGCGTCGGCTGCCCTTTCTGTTCTCGCCGTCCAGCAAATCGAGGCCGTGGAAACCTGCTGCGACGTTGAATGGCCGGCCTTATGTTGTGGGTCACGTCCCAAAAAGTCCAACCTTTCGCGAGGTAGAGTTTGAAGGGATGCTGAGGTCCAATGGTAGCAAAATGCTTTCGCTGTCGAAAGCCGCGCCTACGGTCACAATCTCCCCGGTGACGCCTGGAGACACTGACCATACTGTACACTCGCGACCGGGTACTGCAGGCTCTGGTCGTGCCTCTCCAATAAGGCAATTGGAGCGCGCGGCCTCGGACACTCCCCTCACCCCTGCAAGTATCAGGCGGCGGTTTCGGATTCCTGTGCCCAGTCCATCTGTAGTGCGACGCTCAACGCTAGTGCCAGCTGAGTACTCGACCGTGGATTTTGAGACGCGCTTAGCGAGTTATAGTGATGATGAACTGAACGAGAGTGCCAGCACGAAGGCGCTCACACCCGCTGAAAAGCATGAGCGGAGGATGTCGAGAGACGACGCCTGGGTGGATATTCTTGTTGCTGCCCATAGTCGCAGGATGGGGTCGCAGGAGGCGGACCGCCGACCCGGGGGAAAAGGCCTCAAAGGCGGACGCTCTGATCCCGAGTTGGCCAGTCAAGAAATTGCATTGGTTCTCGCTGGCGTTCGTGCGCGTTCTCCGCTTTCTGACGACGAAGAGGTTCAAGTACGTCAAGCGGCAGTGGAGCCCCTTCCGAACGCAATTCCCCAGGAGAAACCAAAGGAAGGAGATCCTGAAGTGGAGTCGGTGATGTCGTATCCAAAGCGCAAGCGGGTTGGGTACTTTGACCTGCACCCCGAACGACGTCCTGGAGGGGGGAGTCCCGGTCTACCGGTACGACCGCAGGTTAACGCAAACGACTCTGATGGTGATGACGTACCAGATCAGCTGGTATATGGGACGCCTGAAGGCACTGTTATTTCGGCGACGGACCCAATGAGGCCGTCGCTCGAGACAGAGGGAAGCGAATATGGTCCCTCGGCGACTTCATCACCCACCCGCGAAATAGACGTTCCCGAATTCGTTGACTATGAAAGGAGCAGAGAAGAAAAGGAAAGCTCGCACTCCCGAGCTGAATCTATGACGTTACCACAACTCACGCAATCCAACACCGATACCCCCAAGCCCACACCGCAGAGCAAGACTGCGTCACTCATTGAAATGTACCGCGAACGAGAGAGGCAGAGCCTCACCTCCACCACTCCATCCAAACTCCCAGTTAGATCCACATCGATACCACCCGATGACGCAGAACTTCCTACCATTCCTCCAGTTGTTAGAGTTCCATCGCCTGCCTGTGTGCCTGAATCCGACCCTCCGGAAATTGCAGACGAGACCGAATCCGAACCCGGAGCAGACTATCTATCGCCACCGGACCCTAATCTGGTGTTCGTAGAATCTGGTCGCAACAGCCCGGGGCGGTACATACACGGTGCCCCTCTTCACAACGTCTTGGAGGAAGAAGAGGAAGAAGACTGAGTTCAGGTTCGTATGTAAAATATGTTGGATTTCTAAAAAATTCCGTTATGCTCGTGGCTACCACCGATACCTCGATCCGTTCTACTTTTTACATTTTTTTTTGTGTCTCGGAGATGGACTAGTCGATCATTTCAGTATACATGATCCTTCTCTGTTCGGGCCTTCATCATTTTCTTTCACCTTTTTATCCTATACGAAATTGCTAACTTGAAAGCGACAAGTTTTTTTCATCTAATAACCGTTCCCTGGAGTACCTGCCAATCGTTGATAATTCCAGCTAGTAGCTATGTTGTCCTGTCCTTTCTTAACCCGAGTCCGCCGTCCCTTTCCTCGCGTCCACGATCGTCTATTACTAGTGCTGTGCATAGTTTTCTTTTGGATATCTAAATAGGTTCAATTTAGTTTGTCGCTGGACTCAGGCTGTTCGTCACGGGAGCTAAGATCCACCCCGGCGGTCCTCCGTGTGGAACGCCCTCTTGCTTCTTCCGCCATGGTTGTTCCAGATCGATCCGTCAGGATCTGTGCAGACAGAGGGGGTACGTTTTGCGATGTCCATGCGTACGTTGATCTGTGCTCAGTAGTCGGATCTTGTTGACGCCCGACGCCGACGTAGATCCTATCCTGACCCAGAACGTCCCCGCGAGCGCAGAGAGCTCGTGGTGAAGCTTTGTGAGTGTCCATGCCCACCCACAGGATGCACGTAGGCGCTGACGTACGACGGCGTCGTTGGCAGTGTCCCAAGATCCAAACAACTACAACGATGCGCCGACAGAAGGGATTCGGAGAGTGCTGGAGATCGTGACAGGGGAGAAGATCCAGCGCGGGAGCGTGCTCGATACGAGCAAGATCGGTGCGTTCGTCCTGACCGAGCAATATACCCTTGGGCCCTTTTCCTTCCCCTCCCACTCATTCACGCCAACGGGGACGCTCACGCACTCTTGCAAACGACGTAGATTACATCCGACTGTCTACGACGGTCGCTACCAACGCGCTCTTGGAACGCAAAGGCCACCGACATGCGTTGCTCATCACCAAAGGGTTCAAAGATCTCCTCTTGATCGGGAACCAATCCCGCCCGCGGATCTTTGACCTCAACATTCGACGCGCGGCACCGCTCTACTCGGACGTCGTCGAGGTGGACGAGCGGGTGACGCTCGTCGGGTACACATCGGATCCCAAGGCCGAGGTGCACGCGGTGCAGTGGCATGAAGACGGGTCGGTGCAGCGCGGGTATAGGGGCCCTGGGTGGGACGGCGTGGGGGATGCAGAGGGACCCGGGGAGATCGTGAGAGGCGTATCTGGAGAAGCCGTCCGGATTTTGAAACGACCAGGTCTGTATGCGGGTGTTTCGCGAACGTTGTCATGTTCGACTTGCGCATCCTCGACGCTCATTGCTTCTCTCTCTCTTCCTCTCTCTCGTGCATTGATTTGCCATGTAAACAGATCTAGGGGTCGTGCGACGGGACCTTGAGCGGTTGTACGAGGCGGGGTACCGCTCGCTGGCCGTCGTTTTCGTCCATTCGTATACGTTTCCCGATCACGAGACGCAGATCGGAAGACTGGCACGCGAGATTGGGTTCGCCCAGGTCTCGGAATCGTCGCAACTCCTTCCGATGATCAAAGTGGTCCCACGAGGGATCTCGTCTACCGCGGATGCGTACCTCACCCCAATCCTGAGCGAATATTTGGACGGTTTCTTCAAAGGGTTTGATGCCCAGCTCAAGGATGGTCGGATCAAGAGTCCCCGCGTCGAATTCATGGGAAGCGATGGCGGTCTCTTGGACCTTGACAACTTTTCTGGGCTCAAGAGTATCTTGAGTGGACCTGCTGGTGGTGTGGTGGGGTATGCCTTGACGAGTTGGGACGAAACAAGAAAGCACCCGATCATTGGGTGAGTGTTTTTGTCTGCTAGAGAACTGATCCGTTTTGTAACGGAGTTCTGTAGGATTGATGTGGGTGGAACCTCGACCGATGTGTCGCGTTTCGACGGTCGGTATGAGGTCGTGTACGAAACCACGACGGCAGGGGTGACAATTCAGTCACCGCAACTCGATATTAACACCGTTGCTGCGGGAGGAGGCTCCTGCCTCACCTTCCGCAACGGACTATTCTTGGCAGGGCCAGAGAGCGCCGGAGCAGAACCAGGCCCGGCATGTTATAGGTGAGCGTTGGTGAGCTAATAATGAAGACTTTCTGGGTAATAGCATCCGATGCAGAAAAGGAGGTCCGTTGGCGGTGACAGACGCGAACCTCCTCCTCGGACGGTTGATTCCGGACTACTTTCCAAAGATATTTGGAAAGTCGGAGAACGAGCCGCTGGACGTCGTCGCATCCCAAACGGCTTTTGAAGAACTCGCCAGAAAAATTAATGAGGCACAGGAACAACCGTTCGACCTGGACGAGATCGTTTACGGGTGGGTGCCGGAGCTTTAGTATAGCGAACTTGAGAGGTCTGATGAATGCAACAGTTTCATCAAGGTTGCCAATGAGACCATGTGTCGCCCGATTCGCGCCTTGACAGAAGCCCGAGGGTACTCGACTGGAAAACACGTGCAAGTACTGCGTTCTGAGCTGACGGACGGGTCCGCTCATCCTCCGCAGACTAGCGAGTTTTGGCGGTGCGGGCGGCCAACATGCTTGCGAGATTGCGAGCCTTTTGGGAATCAAGACGATCCTGATACATCGTTATAGCTCTATCTTATCTGCCTATGGGCTTGCGTTAGCCGATCGGTGAGATAAAAGACACGTATTCGTACATTCTGACCCATGTGCCGTCGGCCAGTGCGTTTGAGCTCCAAGAGCCGTCGTCGACATTCTATTCCACTTCCACGCGTGCTTCCCTTGTTGCTCGCCTGGATAAACTTGCAAGCAATGTGCGCGAAGAACTAGCGCGTCAAGGCTTTGAAGGCGATCGGGTGATTGTTGAGCGGATGCTAAATATGCGTTTTGAAGGCACGGACACTGCGCTGATGGTCTTGCCAAACGCAAGCGACGGGGATGGAGAGGAGGACTTTGAGGCCGCTTTCAAGAGAATCTACAAGTCGGAATTCGGATTCCTGCTAGAGACCAAGACGATCGCTGTCGATGACGTCAAGGTAAATATCTTTCTGGTTATATCAACTTGCCTTTCTCACTGCGCCTCCTGCAGGTGCGCGGTATCGGAAAGACGTTTGATTCTTTGGGGGAGTCGGTTTATTCAGAGCTAGAACGACTCCCGAGAAATCCAGTGGAGGGTTCAGAAGCGGCGTCCACGACTAGCGTCTATTTTGACAGGGTCGGACGGGTACCTGACACGCCTGTATTTTTGTTGGAGCATTTGAAGGTTGGGGATGAAGTGACTGGGCCTGCGATGATTATCGACGACACACAAACGATCGTCGTGGTTCCCAGAGCAAAGGCAACACTGAGCAGCAAGCATCTCTATGTGACGCTCGAGTAGAATTTTGCAGTTTACATAAGGTGTAACGTACGGATCTTCTAGCCTCAATTATCAGTAGACATGCCAACGGCCCTGATGCGATCCGGCTCGCCGTAGTATTCCGGGGGAAAAAGGACCCTGCCATGTTACAACTGACCACGCTGCTGTTCGCAACTTTTACAGGCTCGCCATGTTCAACTTGAAGGGCACAAGTGTGCTGGCAGGGAGGCGTCGGGTTGGGACTCGGAGGAGAACCCTGACAGCATCCCTGACCCACAGGCACTGAAAATATTCTCAGTCGCCGTTTTTTCGTCTAAATACCAATAACCTCACATCACCCCGCGTACGCGATTTTGGCGATGAGGGCAGCCGCAAAGTCTTAAATTGAGTAAGTCTTGCAGCACCCCACCAGCGCCCATTCCCCTCTTCCATGTAACATCCACCAACCAAGAACCCACACACATCGCACACTTTGCAATGCCGTTCCTTTCTCGCCGTTCAGTCGATCCTCTGACTCCTACACCACCACTCAAGGAGAGAGGAAGTTACCCCCAGAAGCCATCCGATCTCCCTCAAACTCCTTCACGCGGCCGGACTCGCTCTGAAGCCAGCGTCTTCAGGCGTGTCTCAACCCTCTTTACCGTCCGTCGACGATCAAAGGCATCGTTCTCGCAGCCGATAGAATACAGATGCGCACATCCCTGGCCCGCGCTCACTAGAGTTTCCAGCGACTCCACCCCACAATCCTCCCTTGAAATTCGACGGCCCAGCGGTCTGGGAAGGCGGGCAAGTTTTCTAGAGTCCGACGACTCTTTCGCTGACAGCGAGAGTTTCGGGAAGGTGATCCCTGAGGAAGAGGATACGGCTCCGACAGGGTTCGCGAGCTTGCCGAACCTATTGGGTGGCGCATTTCATTCGCCAGGGAGAGTTACGTATCTGCCTCTCGAGTTTCCTCGCAAGCGCCGCACGGCTCCCTTTGCTCTCCCTGACCCCATTTTCCGAGTCGTCCTTGAATTCCTTCCGCGAAACAATCTCCCTATCGTCGCGCTCGTGTCCCGCGGGTTCTGCACCGCTGCCAGATATGCGCTGTACCACTCGCCCGATGTCGAGACGATCGCAGAGTCGTCGCTGGAGAAGCTCTACAACGTCTTGGCACGCAGGAAAGAACTTGCCGCGCTGGTCGTCTCTTTTTACTGTCACTCTTGGTCGTCCTGGGAACTCGTTTCGCCAGATGGTCGCGTTTCTTCCATTCCTTTAGACGATGTCCGTCAAGCGCTCCAGAACATGTACAATCTCAAGTCCCTCACACTTGCCTCTTTTGCGTCCATACTCTCTCATACTCCATCGCTCACATTCTCTCTGACACACTTGACGATCCTTGATAAGAAGATAACACAGTCGCAGCTGGTAGCGATGCGCAGTTGGTTTGCTACTCAGCCGTCTCTCGAGTCACTCTCATTCCCTCACCTCGTCGAATGCACCAGCACCGATCCCTCATTCGTTGACGAATGGGACCCGGTTGTCGATCCATCGCAGACGAACGATCACGGTCCCCTCACCACCCTACTTCCTGGTCTCAAATCATTGCGTGCATCCACAGAGATCGTCTCGACGCTGTGCTTTGCAATGCACAATCCAATAGAGCACCTGACACTGGATGTGCACGAGACCCTGTATACGGGTTTGCGCCCTAGTTCCGTGATTCGCTCCCTAAATGGGGTTCGCGATATGCGCATCATCTTCGGGCCCGAGGTTGACAAGAGGACCGTCGAGAAGTTTCTTGGCGTTGCGGGCAGCATGTTGACAGGGGAGGATAAGGCGGAGGCGATGAAATCCCTCGAAGTAGAAGTGTCGTGGACGGACAGCGATGCGTCCGAGGTATGTCTCCGACGACCCTTTGCCGTTCTCGTGTCGTTGTTGATTCGCCTTGTCCTCTGCTCCATTTAGACGCTCTACGAGATCGTCACCTCGATCATATCTCGTTTTCGGGGGTTGGGGGCGCTCAAGTTGACGTCGCCATTTCGCTCGATGCAAGCACCCATCCCCGCCCCCTCCAAGTTGTCGCTGCTCCGACCGCTCAGCCCCCCCTCACTTCTCCGGAAGGTGTCCTCGTCTGCACCCCTATCGGTAGCTGGCACTCTCCATGGTGGTACAGTCCGAAAAGAATTCGTTGCGTGCGGTATCGAGCAGAATTATGCCAAGACGTGGACGAAACACTGTCCGTCCTTGTCCGACATCCAGTTTGACTTTTCGTGTTCGACGACGGAGGTGGACGTGGAACTCTGTGGGATGTGGTTCAGACGGAAGATGCCCTTGTCGTTGCCATCGTCGTCGACGTGAGTCTGTGCGACCACGGACGCCGTACTGTATCTTTTTCTTCTTCCGTCGTTCTCGTTCGTTACTTATTTTTATCGGCTCATGTTTTGCTGTTATCACGCGTAGCAGTGCTCGAACTTGTATAGATAACTGGTTGTATTGCGTCATATAATAGTAAATCATTCCTTGGATCCGTGGATTTAACATGGATACATCCCCCCAATCGAATTGCCAAGGTTGGTCTAGCTGTGCCTACAATGCTCAGTGATCTCGGGGTGGGGAAGGGTGCATGACAATACAGTCGACTCCCTCCTAACGCATACCTGTCGGGAGAATGCTGGAGCTATGGGTTATTCTAATTGGTCCGTACTACACAATCTATTGCTATTGCTGTATGAGCCTGTTGCTAGATCCTCTAATCGGTCTCGCGCTGAGACGGCGTCGCTCAGGGAAGGACGAGTTGAGCCAGCAAAACGCGGTTGCTTTGACGAGCAACCCGATGGGGATTGAGCAAGAGAGCCAGTACTCTGGTCGAAGCCGGTGATGTAGAAGGCGGCGGCGAGGGCCTCGAGGCAGTTGAGTCTCCATGATTTACCGTAATTCGTCGGGTTGGTGGCGACGAGATATGGCACTGGAGGATGTGAGCTGACGAGCACGGCGAGTGGAGGTACGCCGTACACACGGAGACGCTCGTGGGGGCTGGCAATCTTTGCAAAGGGAACGTCGTCGAGTCGGGCCCAGGAACACTCGACGACGGCGAGCCCGTTTTTGGCGACGATGTCTCTATCGGCGGGGCTTACGACGGTCGTGGCGATGGGTCTGAGGATCTGGCCACACGCCGAGAGGGGACGCACGATACGACGACGACGCGGAAGCGCACGCCAACCTTGAGTTCGCTGACGAGACCGAGTCTGGCGAGCTTCTTGCCCGAGCACGTGCGTGGATCACAGCGGAGGAAACCCTAACCCCACACGTGTTCTCCTTGTCGTCGACCATGACGAGTCCCCCTCCGCCCGGCATCCCCGAGGCATCGCGCATCTCGACGCAGACGTGGCAGAACGACCTCCTCGACCTCTTCCACAACG